>VZTE01000960.1:155965-193487 GCA_013397775.1 Eulacestoma nigropectus | reverse complement strand
CTCTCCTCCCCGCCAGCGGCTCCACGGCGGTACCGGTACCGCCCGGGGCTGACCCGACCCGGCCCGTCCTGGCCCTCGCTTCCCGCTGTCCCGGGCACGTTCCACGCTTCGCTCCTTTTGCCCCTCAAAACAGGCAAATCCCGCAGCCGCCTATAATAGCCGGTGCCGTAAAGCGAGGCGCGGGCGGCGCGATAGCCGCGAGGTCCCTTCCAGCGAAGATGGCGGCGGGGGAGGCGAAGTCGGTGCTGTTCGTGTGCCTGGGTGAGCGGGCGAGGGGCGGTCGCTCCCGCACTGCTCCGCTCTGCGGCCGCCTTCCTCGGCCCGGGTCACCGGCGGGGGTGGGTGGGGGCGCGATGAGGCGAGGGCCGGGACCGGGGGAAGTACGGCAAGCCCGCCGCGGTGCCGCAGGCATCCCGCCCTCGGACGGTTCCGCGGGTTTCCCTTATCGAGGAGGGCCGGAGTGGTAGCCAGGAGGGGAGGCGGAAAGCGGAATCCACCTGCGCCCTTTTTGTGATGGGATAATGAGGAAGAGCTTAGCGTTGAGGGTGGTAGAGCACTGGAAGAGGTGGTCCCAGGGTGGTCGTGGGGTCTCCCTCTCTAGAGACATTCCAAACCCACCTGGACGCGTTCTTGTGTAACCTGCTCTAGGTGATCCTGGAGTCCAAGGGAATTGGACTAGATAATGTCCAGAGGTCCTTTCCAACCCTAATGGTTCTCTGATTCTGTGAAATCAGTAGGAAATAGTGAAGGAAATAAAATCCAGTGTTGACAAACGTGAACCTTGTGTGTGGGGAAAAGCAACACCTAAATAGGCATAAACCAGCTCTGACCTAAGGCTGCTGCTTGGGGGCAGCACGGTGAGGTGGCTTTGAAGAGCTTTCTGAAGTGGGTTGTGCAGCACTTGGCTTCTGGAACAGCAGGAAGGGAACAGGGAGCCTGCCTGAAGGTTTGCTGTTGGGAATGCCTGACATGGGAAAGGGAGAGAAAATCACAACAAGAACTACTGAAGTTAATGTAACAGCCGCTGTAAAAAGAGGGAAAGAAGGTTAGGACTTCAAGTAAGAAAAAGAACTTGGTGGGGCTGATCTGTTATGATCTAATCATGAAATTCTTGGTCTGTTATGAAAATGAGCGAAAAGAATAAGACTTTTCTGAAAGGCTACCAAAATGAAGAAATAGGAAACTTTCTTTTACTGATATTCTGTATGTTTCAGTTGTAGATCTTGTCATGCAAAGTCATAGAAAACAGAAGTGTAAAGGGGATCAGAAATTACTTGAATGCTTTTCTGAAGCTTGGGACAATTAATTACTGGTAAACAGGATTATCACAACCAGCAAATAGCTAACTTGACTACATAGATTACAGAGCCATACCCCATTCTGTACATGCTTTCTCTAAACTTGTGTTTTCTTCAGGGGATAACAAGCTGGAGGACTCTCTGCTCTGATGTAGGAGGGCTCTTAACATTATCTGCTTCCTAGCCTGTATAATCTTACCTGTGCTGTAAATCCCTGGCATTTTGCCAAATGTGTTGCAAAACCATTGGTTAATGTTTGGGTTTTTTGCTATCTGGTGGGGTGTTGTTGTTGTAATAGGAGACATGCAGTTTAATTGAATAGCAAACGGAGAGTTTACTTTCATGAAATATGTTCTGATGTTTACCTTAGAGTAAAATCAACCCCTAATAATAACCTAGGGAAAACATCCTGTAGTAAGGGATTATCAGGTGCTGTGTGTTTGGAAGATAGTGGTCTATGCAAATGTTTTTCTATAAAAACATCTTAATTAAGATGAATCCTCCTTCTCCAACATGTTCTGAAGACAGTGGTAATCACCGTCCCTGTGTGCTGAAGGGTGAGCTTAGCGTGGAAGAAGACTGGCCTGGCTGAGCAGGGAGCTCTGGCTGGAACTGAAGGAAGGAAGGAGAGACTATGACCTTTGGAAGAAGGGGTAGGCAGCTCAAGAGGCCTAAAGGATGCCATGAGGTTATGCAGGGAGAAAAACTGGAGGGTCTAAAACCCAGCTAGAACTGCCATAAACCCAGTGGTTACTGCCATAAAAGACAAAAGAAAATATTTCTGTAAATACATCAGCAGCAAAAGGAGGGCTGAGTAGAATCTCCATCCTTTATTGGATGCAGGAGGAAACAGTGACTAAGGATGAGGAAAAGGCTCAGGTATATGATGCCTTCTTTGCCTCAGTCTTGAACACTAAGACCAGTTGGTCTCTCTGTAGCAGCCCCCTGAGCTGGAAAACAGGGATGGGGAGCAGATTCACAGAATAGAATCGCAGATTCACTAAGGTTGGAAAAGACTTCCAAGATCAAGTCCAACCTTGACCAAGCACCAATCTGTCAACTAAACCATAGTACTAAGTGCCACATCCAGTTAGTTCTTGAGCACTTCAGGGACAAGGACTCCCTCACCCTGCTGAGCAGCTCCTTTCAATTCTTAACCACCCTTTCAGTGAAAAAATTCCTCCTGATTCAGTCTAACCTGAACCTCCCCTGGTGCAGCTTGAGTCCATTTCCTCTTCTCCTATTGTGAATGGCCTGGGAAGAGACCAGCTCACACCTGTCTGTAGTCTCCTTTCAGGCAGTTGTAGAGAGCTGTAAGGTCTCCCTGAGCCTCTTTTTCTACAGGTTAAACAACACCACCTCCCCCAGCTGCTTCTCACAGGACTTGTGTTCCAGACCCTTCACGAGCCTTGTGCCCTTCTCTGGACATGCTCCAGCCCCTCAGTATCTTGTAGTGAGGGGCCCAGAACTAAATGTAAGATTCAAGGTGTGGCCTCACCAGTGCCAAGTACAGGGGACAATCACTGCCGTGGTCCTGCTGGCCACACTGTTGCTGATACAGGCCAGGGTGTCACTGGCCTTCTTGGTCACCTGGGCTCACTGCTGTCAGCTGGCTGTCAGCCAGCACCTCTAGGTCCTTTTCTGCCAGGCTGCTTTCCAGCCACATTTCCTGCACTAAGGGAGCTGCTGGAAGTGCTCACCAAGCCACTTTCAATCATTTGCCGTCAGTCCTGGTCAGCTGGGGAGGTCCTGGTTGACTGGAGGTTGGCAAATGTGATGCTCATCTACAGGAAGGTTTGAAAGAATGATCTGAGGAACTGCAGGCCTGCCAGCCTGGTGTTGGTGCCAGGGAAGGTCATGGAGCAGATCATCATGAGTGCCATCGTGTGGCACAGGACAACCAGGGCATCAGGCCCAGCCAGGATGGATTTAGGAAAGGCAGGTCTTGCGTGAATGACCTGATCTATGACCAGGTGACTTGCGTAGTGGATGAGAGAAAGGCTGTGCGTGTTGTCTACCTGGACTACACTACAACCTTGAACACCATTTCCCGCAGCATTCTCCTGGAGAAACTGGCTGCTTAGGGCTTGGATGGGTGCACTGTTTCCTGGGTAAAAAACTGAATATGTGAGCCCAAAGTAGTGGTGAGTGGATTTACATCCAGTTGGCAGCCAGTTATGAATAGTGGTTCCCCAGGGCTCAGTATTGGGATCAGTCCTGTTTAATATCTTTATCAATGATCTGGACAAGGGGATTGAAGGCTACTGTAGTCAGTAGCCTTCAATCCCCTTGAAGGGATTACCAACACCAAGCTGGGTGGGAGTGTTGATCTGCTGGAGAGTAGAAAGGCTCTGCAGAGGGATCTGGACAGGCTAGATCGAATCCAATGATACGAGATTCAACAAGACCAAGTGTCAGGTCCTGCCCTTGGATCACAACAACCCCCTGCAGTGCTACAGGCTGGGGGCAGAGTGGCTGGAAAGCTGCCCAGAGGAAAAGGACCTGGGGATGCTGGTTAACAGCAGCTGAACATGAGCCAGTGTGTGCCGAGGTGGCCAAGAAGGCCAATGGCATCCTGGCATGTGTCAGCAGCAGTGTGGCCGGAAGGACTAAGGCAGTGATCATCCCCTTGTACTTGGCACTGGTGAGGCTGCATCTCAAGTGCTCTTTCCAGTTCTGAGCCCCTCAATCAAGAAAGATATTGAGGGGCTGGAGTGTATCCAGAGAAGGGCAGCAAAGCTGGTGAAGGAGCCACAAGTCTGATGAGGGGCGGCTATGGGAGCTGGGGTTGTTTAACCTGGAGAAAAGGAGGTTCAGGAGAGAGTTTACCACTCTTTACAATACCTTAAATAAGTTAAAAGAGACAAGATGAGAGGAAATGGCCCCAAGTTGCACTAGGGAAGGTTTAAATTGGGTATTAGGAAAAATTTCATCCCACGGGGGTTGTCAAGCATTGGAAGGGGCTGTCCAAGGAAATGATTGAGGCTCTATAGGTATTTAACAGCCATGTAGACATGGTGCTTAACAACATGGGTTAGTGGTGGACTTGGCAGTGCTAGGTTAACAGTTGGACTTGATCTTCAGGGTCTTTTCCAGCCTAAACTATACTATGATTTTGTGAAACAATTCATACATGTGGGTTTGTAAGCCCAAAATGGTGATTTGTGCTATAACAAGGGTCTAATGCAGGAGCTCTTTTAGTGTAACATAATATAATAGTTTATATTAATTATTAAGCCTGGGGAAAGGGTGGGCAAGTCAATACCAATGTTAATAGGAAGGATTTTTTTAATCAAATGTTGTAAATAGCTTTTAAATTTCCTCTTCTGTGTTACTGGGTTATGAAAAAAAACCCTTAGTGATATGTGGTGTGAAAAGCTAATTGACATGATAAGCACTTCTTTTTTTTCCAATGAAATATGCACTCTTTTCAGTTAAATTTTGGAGGCAACTTGTTTCTTCTTCCTGTTTAAGTTTGCTTAATTTTTTTTGGTTATTCTTCAAAAGGGATACTTTTTTCCTCCTAAATTTTGTTAGGAATAATAGCTGAGATTATTGCTGAAAAGAGTACTAAACAGATTTCTAGAACTGCATTTAACTGTAGTGTTCTTTGCTGGTTAATGCAGTACATTAATTCTAAAATTTGCCACATCTAGTGAGGATCCCAGAAAGGACAATCCTTCATGAAAAATTACATTTGCTTTCTACATTGTTTTGAAAGAAACCTATTACTGAAATATCTAATGAGTGTGTTCTTTGTGATGAAATAAGCACATACTCATTACACAACAAAATACAATCTAGTGAATGTGCATAAATATGTTAAGGGTTCCTCATCACTGAGAAATAATTGAAATACCCAGCAACATATGTAATTACAGCATACAAAAAGGCACCAGAAAAAATTTTTTTTCATTTAAGCAAAGAAATAATTAAAAGTGGAGGTGAATCAAAATGCAGTTTGCTCATTTTACACTTATGTAGCTCATGTAATTAATAGTTGATCTCCAGAAATGGGCTTAATATGATGCTGTGTTATATAAATCAGCCTCTTTCTCTCTGATGACTTCTCCACTATAACAGAACAAGCTGAATGAGCATCTTAGACAGGCACTGGCTTACTGATCTCCTCCATAGATAGAGGAACAGTTGTAAGATGGGTGTACTGTTGAGCAAGGTGGGTTTGGCTGGGTCTTCAGCAGATTAATGCTTGTTTTGAACCACTAAGTGTGAGTCTTGTCCCCGGGGACCTAGACTGCATAGAATCATTTCTGAAATGGCAACTAACTTAGTTGGTATGAGGACATTAGTGACAGTTACAGAGAGATTTGAGTTTTCCGGTTCAGTTGTCACGATTCGTTATATGCGTTTAGATATAGCCAAATACTAGGTTTCATGGGACAAAATGCTATTTATAGCTGCAGAATGGGAAAGCAGTAGGTTGGGTAAGACATTGAAGAAGTCATGAAAAACAACTGCCGTATTGAGGATTCTTGGCAAGTTGACAAAAAGAAATAATGTGGTTTTTTTACAAAGATGAGAGTGTTAGATAAATGTAAGGAAAATTACCTTTCTTCTCTGCAGTATTGGTAATATAGCTGTAAGAATACAGTGTCTTATTTAATCTGTGTTTAGAAATGATGGAGAAGTACTAGAGAGTTGAAAACATGGTTGTAAAAATAATCTTGGAATTCAAAAATGAGGTACATGCTTAAAACATTTTAAAGGTCTGATTGTTGTGACTAGGTGCTTATATGTTGAAAACTTGTGTTTTCCTGATGGAAACACAACCTTTTACGTTGATTAGAAAAGCATAATGTACCAGCAGTTGAATAATTCGGGATAATTATTCTTGCTGCAAAGAAAGTTTTCTGAGACATGCGCACATACACACGAATGCAAATATCAACGAATCTGAACTAAAATCAGTGCCTTGAATGGTTCATCACAAAAGTAATTGAATGCTGAGTGTGACAAGATGGAAAGAACTAGGACTTGGGATGAAGTTCTGACAGGAATTTCAGTACTGAATGGCTTAAAGTGACCGGTCAGTTCTAAACACTTGTGAAGGGGACCTGATGAATGATGCAGATGATGCTGGAAAGCATCACTCAGATAAGTGACCATTCATGGAAAGATAAGTAGAATAAAAATCAGATTTTTGCATGTGAGAGGATGAAAACTAGTAAAGCTTTAGTTACTAATAGCAGACAGAAAAAGAAAGGAACAAGAGAAAAGCATTTGTTTGCATTTGGGGAAGGTGTGAAAGACATAGGGAACTGAATTAGGAACAATTAAGATTCAAAAACAATTGAGAGAATAGATGAGTGGATTAAGATACCCAGAGATGGGCAATGGACCTGAGCATGAAATGGATTCAAGTTGTCTTTCCTGCCAGTAGAAGCAGAGCTTCCATTTCTGTCTGGGAATGGGTCAAAGATTAGTGCAGAGACTGAAGTAAGAACTCAAAAAACTAATCATTGGCTTAGATCACTGTCACTGGAGGCCTTATGTCTAGAAAATGAGTGAGAAAACATGACTTCTTAAAGGTGATTGACAAATGGTTCCAGTACTGATTCTGTGATTGAAATCTCTTGCCCTTGGATCATTGTATTTGGAGAAGTTTGTAGGATGAATTTCAGTGGGTTGACTCTAGGTACCTTGGGCACTAGTTTTCTATGACTGAAAATGTCACTACAACTTAAAAGAACCTGAAAATGCAAAAAAGTGAAGGGAGAAGATGGAGATTTTGAGAACTTGAATACTGTTAGCTTCTACAATAAGCCAGCATGATCAGATCAGTTGGAAATACAACAAAGAAAAAGGAACACCAGAATAGGATAGGTAGTGAAGATAAGGTGTAGATGACATTTAAGGAAAATAATGGTTCAAATCCAAGGAGGAAGGTAAGTGCCCTATGACTCTTTTTGTAAAATTTCCCCTTTTACTCTCCAAATATGTCTGTCCATCCATAACTTAGGAAATACTGTACATCTATGAGGAACCTCAGCAAAGCTTTGAAATACCAATGCGGGATGTAAAACTGGATCTGAAATGGATAGAAGTTAGTGAGAAAAGTGACTGGAAAACAAGGATTAAGTTTGCATATGTCAGTAGGATAAGATAGGGCTTTATATCAATCTTGAGATGAATGATAGCAGTTGCAAAGAGTAACATGGGTGAAAGCTGGTTAGGATGAAAATAATACGGCACAGTATGTGGGGAGAAGAGCTTCTGTTAAGTCAGTTCTGTGATTCTGTCCATAGTTCCCAAGAATAGATTTGAATGCTGATTGCAGTTCCCCAACAGTGTTAATACATGGAATGTGTCATCAGGGAGGACATTAATTTTCAAGTTACTAACTGGGTTAAGTGTTTGTTTCAAAAATGATACAACTGTAGTTTCTAGTTACTGCTAGAGTGGTAGTTAATATGTTTAATTAAGGGTGATCATGGTGCTGATGGATAAAATCATTATGGTATTTTATATGATATAATTTAAGATTATATTTATGGCATTTAGTTTAAGAAGTGAGCAAGCTATAGAAGACTGAAAATTTGGAAAGTTCAATCCATATAAAGCAGAAGGTTAAACAAATGAAAAAAAGCCATGAGGGATTTATTTCAAAAACACCATTTTGAAATTTGGGAGCTAGTTAACTGTTGTATTTATAATGCCCGGCGTTCCTGACCAACCCTTAGCCAAGACACCGACCTCTGTCGGCCCAGGGGCTTGCTTCGGCTGCCCAAGGGGCTGAGCGTGGATGACTCACACAAAGGTGAGGCAGCTTGAGGAAAGTGGCAGGCAAGGCGCAGAAGAAAACAGGCAAGGGAGGCGAAGGGTTGCAGGAAGGGGTCTCCTCCATGGTCTCTGTTTATTACAGGGTGGGGTGAAGACATGCAACAGGCAGAAAGTCGGAGGGAGAACTCCAAGAGATAGACTGTGTGCAGCCGGTTAAAAGGGAGGGATGAACTGGGAGGAGCGAAGGGGTACAACCAATAGGGAAACAGGCAAGGGGAGGGGATAAGGGTCCGGGGTCCAATTAAAACACTTGAGGGGAGGGTAAATAAACGCCAGCCAATAAAACATCAAACAAAGTCGCAGCGTCCAGAAAGGTGGGTGGGTCTAAGGCCCTGGACATGCCTTTTAGGCGGGTCTTACACTCTGGTCCCACCTGCAGAATATCCCCCCAGGGAGGAGCCTCCCATGTCAAGAGGTGGAGCTGGAGTAGGAGGCGGTGGCAGTGTCCAGGGAGGGACCTCCCACAGTTAATGAATTACTAGGACCAAGAGTATTAATCATTGGTTTTTACTGAAATGTTGAGTGTAGTAGTGAAGGTTACTGTTCATACACAGTTGTGTGGGATCATGCATACAGAGAAAAAAAATTGTACAGGAAGAAATGGATGGCCTCAACAGCTGGTGTAATGGAAACAGAATGTAATAGGTTAGAGAAAAAACTAAAAGTTCACCTATTTGAAGCAACAAAGAAAGAGAGGGAAGGGACAGATTAGAAGTAGGGGATTAGAATAATAAATTTGATACTCATTAATGAGTCAAAGTAGAAGTTCTCAGGGTATTTTCAAAAGAACTAAGTACCTATTACAGACTTATTTTTTTATTTAAAAAACAAATTGGAACAAGCTTTTCCAGTAGTCTAGTCTGTCATTTTGCTTGTCAGTATTCAAGAAAAGTAAATTGAAATTAGAAGAAGTACAGATCTGACTTAACTGGAGAGATTAGATAAGGTCAGTTAATTTCATGAGAAGGTTGAGAGTTTGGTTTGTTTAATTTAGCACCGCTATGCCCAGCTAGGGTTCTGTTATCTGTTGAAGTAAAGACAGAGACTGATGTTAACAAAGATCAGATGAGCAGAGATTTCCAGGAATAAATACTAAGTTGAAACTGGAAGGTCTTATGCTACCACAGGAAATTAGTATCTGAAATAGCCTTTTAAGATAGATCATGCTTTTTAAAATGGAGCTTGATGTATTTGTAAGAGGAGCGATGCTGTATATGCTTGCAATATCAAAGGACTGGGTTCATTGATATGAATGTTATTTTCTGTCTTGTGCTGTATGTTACCGTATTTTGAAATTGTATTGTTTAATGCTTAACACACTCAAGAAGTGAGATTTTTTTTTTACTTTATTACCATATTTAGAACATTTTCATAATTAATAGTACTAACCTGTTTTCTCACTTAATCACACAAGAAACCCCAAAATTTTCCTGCTTTATTTTTCTTCCAAGACTGATTTCATTTCTGTGGATGAAATAAACTAATTCAAACAATGGAATTAGTATGTTTTCTCCTGAGAGAAGATCAACTGACATCAGAACTCAGTTAATGTTTCAGCAAGATCAGTTGTTCAATGGTTAGCCCCTTCCTTTTGCCATATGGTGATTTGATGTTCTCTAGATCTTTGACAGTCAATTTGTGCTGCTTCGGACCTTCACGTCCCTCTTCATGATTTTTATAGTTGACATGAGTGTGACAGCAAGTTATTAAATGCTTGGGTCATAGCAGCTTCTCTCTGTAGCAATGAAGTATCTACCTTGGTGTTTTGTTTGAAAATGAGGTTGACTGCCTCATGTGAAAATTTCTTTTTGCTGATGGACATTTAGCTTTGTTCATGGGCATTTCTTTCTTTCTTTTTACTGTTTGAGATTTGGAAAGAATTTAATCAGTAGTAGGAGAGTGGTTTATTTAAGAGTACAGAGATGAGTTTTGCCATTTTCTGGTATTTCGTACTTACCTAATCAAAAGTTAGAGATTAGCAAAGTTACACATTTTGTTTGATGGGTAGTGAAGATTTGTGTGTATGAGTTACTGCCATCTGGGTGACATATCAGATATGAACATACATCTAGTTACTTAAAATTTCTGAAGGATGAAAAGGTAGAAAGAGTTAAAGTAATAGTTGAATAGGCTTTTTCTTTTTGTTGAGACACTTCATTCTTTTTCAAAGAATATGAATTTCTTCATGCATTTTTAAGAGGTCTACCATAGATTGTTAAATTAGTTACAGTTTCAGAACAAATATGCTGTAGATCCATTATTTCTAGTTTTTAAAGGGGCTGTAATGCATTGTTGAAAGAGGTTTTTTTTGAAATAAGGTCAGATCAAGCGGCTAGGGCAATTGGAGGCCATTGGAAGGGAAGACTGATTATGTACTTGTGTAAATACCTTAACTGTTTGTTGGCTGATTGACAGAACTTCACCTTTGCTGTGTGTTAGGTTTTGTTCCTAATCCTCTGTATTTTGGACAAAAAAAGTTGGGATTTTTTTTTTCCTGTGATGTTTTAGAGCTTGTGTAATTGAATTCAATTTTGGGGGGTTAGAATTGGTTTCTGGATGCTGCTCTTGATGAGGGCTCAGTTTAATCTGTAGTGACTTAACTTCAGTGACCAAGAGCATTTTTACTACAAGTTGTTCAGTCATTCCACTATGTTTTCACAATGGTGGTGGCTATGTTTTGGAGTTGTCCAAAAGGTTTGCTTACAAGGAGGTAGTAATGTAAATACTTCAGGCAAATATTCATGATTCTCCATGCATCACTTGAAAGTGGTATTGAAATTTGGCAATGTGTAGGAAGATTCGAAGATAAAAAGTTATATGCTGCCATTTAAATTCTGTAGTTTTGCTGCCATTTAAATTCTGTGGTTTTGTCTTCTGTGATCACATATTCTTTAGGAAGAAGAGAGTGATGTGCTCACACAGCATTCGTCCTATTTATTTTAATAAGTTTTATATTTTCTTATAATAATATGCATTTCAAGAGACCAGTGGATAGTATAGAATCCTAGAATGAGTTGGGTGGGAGAGGACCATCAGCTAGATCATCTCATCTAGTTCCAATCCCCTGCCATAAGAAGGGGTGCCTTCCACTAGACCAGGTTGCTCAAAGCCCCATCCAAGCCTGGCCCTGTACATTTCCAGGGATGGAGCACCGCAGCTTCTCTGGGAAACCTGTGTCTCACCACCCTCACTGTTAAAAAAAAAAATTCTTGTCTATGTCCAATACAAGTTTTCTCCGTTTCTGTTTAAAAGTGTTGTCCCTTGTCCTATCACTACAGCCACCTTCCTTTATATATAGAAAGGTTGCAGTAAGATCTGATCTCCCCAGTCCTTCTTCAGACTGCACAACCTCACTTCTCACTCAGGACTTGCTCAGCTGTCTGATCATCTCCGTGGCCCACCATTGGACCCACCCCAACACCTCCATGTTTTTCTTGTGCTGGGTGCCCCAGAACTGGCTGCACTAGTCCAGGTGGGGTCTCATGAGAGATGAGTAGAGGGGCAGAATCCCCTCCCTAGACCTGCTGACCATGCTGCTTGTGATACAGCCAAGGATATGATTGGCTTTCTGGGCTGCGGGTGCGCATTGCTGGCTCATATCCAACTTCTCACCCACCAGCATCCCCAAGTGCTCCACTGGGCTCCTCTCAATCTCTTCATGCCACAGTCTGTACTGATAGTGGAGATTGCCCCAACCCAGGCACAGGACTCTGGGTTTTCACATACACAGTCCACGTTCTATCTAAGTAAATAAAAATCTTTAATCTGATCTGGGCTCAAAAATCCACACAATTACTGGTTTTTTATTTTCAGTAGTCTGAAAATTCATTTGAATCTCTTGTTTCCATAGGAAACATCTGTCGCTCTCCGATAGCTGAAGCAGTTTTCAGAAAACTTGTAACTGATGAAAAGCTTGAACATAAGGTAAGCTATTTATTTCTCTTCCAAGAAATAACTGTCTTGTAGCCAGTTAGAAATACAAGCAGTGAGGAAAGAAACATAAAACTATAAATTTGTTTTTCTGTAGTGGAGGATAGACAGTGCAGCGACATCTGCCTATGAAATAGGAAGCCCTCCTGACTATCGAGGACAGAATTGCATGAAGAAACATGGCATTACCATGAATCATATTGCCAGGCAGGTACTGTACCTTAATTTTCTTTAAATCTCTGTATATATTTGTTTTGTTGTTACAGTGGAGGACAGACAGTGCCGCTGTTTCAGACTGGAACGTGGGGCGCTCCCCAGATTCAAGGGCTTTAAGCTGTCTAAGAGATCATGGCATTGAGACAGCACATAAAGCACGACAGGTAGAAGAGAGCATATTTTCTTTCTTATTTATACCCATGCCCTAACCATTGCAATCACAGAAGTCATTTGACCTATGCATGGTTAAGCATCAAGTAAAAAATACTCTGTGCAGTTTTTTAAAGGACTCCAAAGTGGCCGAACTCTTCTAGTTGAGCTTAAGGAGTTTTTTGTTATTAAGGTTCATTGGAAGTATAATGGGAAAACATTGAACCAGTTTCTGCATTATAGAAAAATCCTGCCTCCAACTGTTTAGTATTTTGAGCATTCTTAAAATACTTTTTAAAAATAGACTTACTGTAGTAATCTGAGATACATCCTTCAGCAAGGAATTGTATATTTATATACAAAGAAGTAGAATACCTGTTCATCCATCACAAAAAGCTTCTGTGCTTGCATGAAGATCTTTTAAAAATATCAGGAGTGCTAAATTAGAATGAAAGCGCTCAAACCCAAGATAAGTAGCACAGTTGGTAGTAACTTCAGAGGAAAACATATCCTTGAAGCACTCTTAAGTCAAAGGCAGGTTTGCCACTTAGTGAAATCCTCTAAGTTTTACCTAAACTCATATCTGTTTTCATTAACAAAAGAACATGTATTTCCATACTGCATTCCAGAGAGATTGGAAGTAAATGTGTCTGCATCTATTTAAATCATTCAGACACTCATATAAATGCACATAATTTACTTCAGCTAACTATTCCCTGGATATAAGTTATTCCTTTAGGGCTTGACCTACTTAGTTTGAGTTTACGCCACTAGTTTTTGTATTGACAAAAAGATCAAGTAGTCTTGTTATTATCTTACATTTCTGTTCCCTTCAGAATTTTTCTAGACCTCACTGAGGTCATATTTACTTTCTTCACTTTTCAAAGACTACATGTTTAGTTTTTTGACTTTCAAAAATAAATTCTCTCAATTAGTCAATTGCCCTCTGCTGACCTCTCCTGATGTTAATCTCTGTTTATATGATAAACAGAATTAAGCCCAGCACCATTTCACATTTTTCAGTAATTTACTATTAGAATAATTACTAAAAATGTCTATTGTGACCTTTTCCTGTTACAATGTCTGGATTTACTGTTTATCAGTGCTTACAAACATCATTATTTGTCAATATCCAAGCTAAATGGTACTGAAACTATTCAGTCAGTGTTTCAGTCATCACAGTAGTGTGACATGTTTGTCTTCTTAGAAGATATGACTTGGAAACTTGAGAACTGTTCTTGGGTATTCCTAGAGTGGTTTATGAGCAGTTAAATTAAAGCAAAGGACCCGAAATGAGTTGGTCCTCTGTCTTGTAGCAAATCTTTGTATTCTCCTTTGGCAGAGAAGGAATGAAAACACTTTAATGAAGACATTTGCTTATATATTCTGGCAAATGAAGAGATTTTTCAATCAGAAGACTCTAAAATGTTACACAGACAGGGAGAGAAAATTAAAAATGAGGTAATAAAATGAAAGGCTAACAGGGTGAAAGTTTGTCTAAATCATCCCAGTACACATAGTTTCTTTCGTAAAGAAAACCTTCAAATCCCTGAACTACAGCTAACTGTTCATTTTGCACTGCTGTTAACTATGTAACTCCAAATTTATTTTTTTTCCCAAACTTCTGTCATATGGTCTCTGCTGGTTCTCTGAACTGCAGACCTGATAGGATCTTGTAGTACTTCTGAAAAAAGAGGTACTTTACAGTGGAGAATAGGACTTTTCAGAGTGGTCAGGTTAGTACAAGTGGAAGTGTATTTGTTTCACTATTAGAGACAAACTTAAGGATAGAATTTTGTATGACACTTGTTTCAGAACAGATTAAGGAAGATTTAAGATTTAATACAGAAGCTGCAGAAACAGAGAGTAGGGATTTATCTTCTGTTGCCTTCGAAGTATTGTCATAAGATAAGTACCTTGTACAATTATCCTCTTCAGTCCTGTGGAAAACTGTTACCCACCCAGTGAAAGGCACCTTCTCTCATGTAGTTTTTTGCATAATTATGATAATCATGGATTTTAGCATTTCTTTTTTATTCAATACTACAAGAATGGTTTATGTAAAAGAGAATATTAAATTGGTTGTGTCCTACCATCATATACAGTGATCTTCTAAGTTAAAAGTGAAGTATAAAAATAAATGCATATATTTATATTTAAAATAAAGTTGTTAACATTTTAGTTAATGGTGGGTTGCTGTATGAAATTCTCTAAGCTCTTATTCTTCATGCAAACCAGAGAGGTTTTAATCAGTTTCACTTTTATTCATGCTGAGGCCAAAATTGTTTTTGGTATGACTCATACCATGCCTTAAATATGAAATTGAGATTGGAAGAAGGTTGTATTAAACACTGTTTCACAACTGGATAAATTTGAGGATTACTGCCTCTCTGCGGGTTTTAGACAGAGAAAATGAGATTTCCCGTCTGTAAATAAAGGGAAGTGTTTCACTAATAAATTAATAATTGTTACATGCATTTCTTTAATGTAAAGTTATTGTTATCTGTGTAGTTTCATCCAAAGCTGACTACTTGAACTCTCCACTACACTTCTCAAAATGTTCATAAATTTTGTTCTTGATGCTCTTGAAATGTTCTTAATTTCACCTCCCAAAGTACTAGTTTTCATAGTTTTGAGGAGTACCTTCTGTTTACTGGAGTTTGCTCAATTAAAGCTTTTTTTTATCTGACACTGTGTTAGGGCTTAAAAGCACAAGCCAAATGGTAACCTTGGTTTTAGGGCTGCATTTGCAACTGTATTAGTGGTGGTCATAGGGTAATAACTGTCATATTGTCAAGTGTTCCTAGTTTATTCTTATATTTGTCTGTACAACAAAGAAATCTGTGCCCTCGTATTTTCACAGGGGCAACTGTTCAGCTGTGTAGAGCAATCAGAAGCAGCTTGTAGAAGTCCTGATTAGATTTGCCAGGAAAACAGAGCTATTTCTACTGCAAAAATATTTTTATAGGTCAGAGGCACTGCATGAATACAGCAAATATTTTTACAGTGAAAATAAACAAGTCTGTATTAGTTTTCATCATTAACCCTTTCTTTTCATGTTCACTCCTGATACACCTCACCCCTTCAATCCTCTCTGTGTGTAATGTTTCATTTATGGTTTTATTCCAATGATAATTTCTGTCTTTTCTTACTCCCTGTTATGAGAGCTTGATCAGTATCTGCTTGCTGTTTGCACAAAAAAAAAATAGTGGCTGTTTTGCCATCTAAACCTTTTTTTTAATACATAAGTAATTTTTACAGGTTAAAACTCTGCCTTACAGGATAATGTGTTTTCTCTTTTGGCTGTTTACTTGCTTATTCATTTCTCTAGCCCATCCTTTATAGAGATGCCTGCCAGAAAACCCTGTTCTGAACAACTTTCCCAAGTTTCTTGGTTATGATGCTTCACAAAGGACTGTGCATGAAAAGGCAGTCTTAAAGTGAACTCTAATATTAGAGATTTTATTCCATTTCTTCATCCTGATTATGGACGCCTAGTTCAGATATCTTAGACTAGCATTGTGGGCATGGTCTGGGAAGATTTTACCCTAAGGTAGGCTTAAATGTAAACTGAAATAAAATGACAACTGGCAAACATCTGCAGCCATCCTCCTAACAATAAGATGACATTAGTATTTAAGTCAGTGGTTTATCTGCAATGTTTACCTACATGACTGTGAACTCAGGTCTCTGAATTTAATCACTATTAATGTTTAGGAGTCAATAAATTAAAAGAAAGAAAAAGAACAGAAGATATGATGGTAGGAAGATGTACAATAGATCCCAGATTTTTTTCACATCATACTACAAGTTTTGTGAATTTACATGGTCTAAAATACTGTGGATGCATTTGTTTTTAAGAGATCGTAACTCATACCATCATACTTAAGCTTTGTTTTACTTAAAGTTCATCTTAAGTTTCATCTTGTCCTGTGCTGTGGCAAATTTCTAGATTGGAAGTATTGCAGCTGGTTCCAGTTTACCTACATTTTTCTTGTCTTATCAAGAAAGTAATTTTTCTATTTTATTTTTAACCATTTTTATTGCATGGTTCCCATGATTGGAAATTGCTTTAGTTTTAGTAGTTGAAAAGTACTAGAAAATGTTGCTTTTAATGATGTTCTAAGTTGATGCGTGAAATGTGGGGGGGAAAAAAAAAAAGGTTGGTTAAATAGCTGACTTTTTTTTGTGTAATACTTGCAGAAATGGATAAATAATCATGGTAGAGTATATTTAAAATGTTGTAAGTTATTGTAAAATTTGATGAAGGTGCAGTTCTATTCTTTCCACCTGTGTCTTTTTTAGTAAATCAGAGCTACAGAATTTGAAAACACTTTTTTCCCCCTTTTTATTAATCAAATGCAGTTTGTAGGCTAAAGCACCTATTTTTACTTCTAGATTACTAAAGAGGATTTCCAGACCTTTGATCATATACTTTGTATGGATGAGAGCAATTTAAGGTAATGTATGAAGAAATGGAACACATTCATATGGATTACTTGTAGTGATGTCTCATAAGTCACTTTGAAGACAGATGTCACATTTTACTGCTTAGCTTGTGTTGGGGTTTCTTTGTTTGGCTTTTTTTTTTTTTACATGTATGTGAATGATGTGCTAATGGATGGATTCTTCACTTCTAATAAGTTTAATGAGCCAGAACTCAGTGGTTTATTTGTGTGATATATGCCACTCAAGGATTAAGGACATGGAAATTTAGTTACTTTGTGCTATATACAGCTGTATAATTAAGAATGAGGATGTACTTACTGTCTTGATTGAAGTGATCTGTTTTTCTAACTGCATGGCAGTTAAAAGACGGACTGGGAACTTGGAAGGGATTAAATATGGTGCAGGTTTTTTTACTTTTTTATAGAAATAGAGAGAACTCTGAAATAGGCAAGGTTGTTAGGTTAGGGAAACATTGTTTTATTGTTAGCTGTGCTCTAGTTAAGTGTACTTTGGAAAGATCTGGTTAAGTAGCTGCCTAGTGTAAAAATTTGGGTATCACTAGCAAAATTTCTACTCAATTATATACATATTGAGGATTAAGGAGCTGAATTTTAATAAACTGCAAGTGTCAAAGTGCTTGTAAGGGCTATTGTAAAAGTAGTTTAAAAAGGCCCAAACCACCACAACCAACAACAAAACCTAAATAAAGACCCTATTAGTAGCACATAAATTCTTCTAGAAGCAGCACCACTTAACTGAAATAAGTATGATTCTGTTGAATTTTCTAGAATGTCTTGTGTAAGCTCTCTTCCACACCCTTCATGAATGAAGGGTATGTAGCACTTGACTTGATTGCAGTGTCTCAGGCAATGATGTGACAAGGCTTCCTTCTATTTTCACTTGAATTCTTAAACAGAACCTTGAATTAACAATTTATATGATAGGAGCTCTAGGGCAGAAGAAACGTCAGAACTGTAACAGGGATATTGCTACTGCTGCGCTAATGTTTTGCCTTTAACTTGCACTGAGTTCAACCATTTAGCCTAGGAATGCCTATTTGTAGCTCTAGGAGGGCGAACTGATTCCAGGTGTTGATGGAATGCCTGTCATATCAGAAAAGGAAGATTTGGGACATGTCTTTTCTTTAGTACCACAGCCATCTGACCCTCTCCTGTTCACTAAGTGGTATGCCAAAAGCCTGTAAGAAGATGGTCTGACATTTTTTTAATAATAAAAGGCTAGAGAATTTATTGAAAAATGTGTAAATTCAAGCAAAAACTTGATAGAGGAGCTCTGATTTTTCGTCAAACAAAACCAGTACTGTGGTCTCACCGCTATTTCTGAACTATCTGAAATTAATTTCTTAATCTGAGTTAATAATTAGAATTTAATTTCTTAAAACTGATACAGTTATGACTAAGTATTCACAAGGGGTTTCTTTGCCTTTTTTAATAGTGAGTACGTAAAATGATGATTTGGTATGGAGATGTGTAATATTAAAATAATTTAATATGTTCTGGGAGTTCATTGTGAAAATTATAGTACTGAGTACTGCCTTTAATCTGAAGATGATGAGAGGTGCATTTTAAGTGCCTTTGGGATAAGAGACGACCATTTTTAAGCAACTAGGGAAAATGCCATCTCAAAACCAGAATGTTTTACCAATGAGACGCAATGTAGAAGGACGAGGATGTGACAGCTGATGAAATGTTACAGTATACAAAAGGAAAACAGGTGCAGCTCACTGATATACCATTTTCTGTTAACTGAATGTGGTAGGATTCCACATGAGGTAGAGGCAGTATTGAGAGAAGTTGTAGCATACCAATCTAAAACACTGGCTTTGAGCAGATAGGAGATTCTTACTCGTACTTCTGGGAAAATACCTGGATAATTTCCATCGCTTTTCGCTCAATACAAGCTAAGGGTGGGTGTTCAAAGTACTAATGATTGATTTGAGGAAGAACCTGATAAACTTACTGTTACGAAGTTTTTTTAAGCTGTGGGTCAAGTGCCTGACTGCTTGTTTATGCTCTGAATTCAGTTTATGTTCTCCATACTCAATTAAAAAAGACCCCACACAACAAGAAAAACAAAAACAAGCAGCAGCATAGAGTCCACAGGATTGACGGAGTCCAGACACGTTATTTTCCTCTGTTGTCTAGAAACGATCATGAACATCTCGTGCTGATGCCAAAATTCTGAAGGAAAATTCAGGGGAAAATTTTATTTTCTCTTTTACAGAGATTTGAACAGGAAAAGCAACCAAGTTAAAGACTGCAAGGCCAAAATTGAGCTACTTGGAACTTACGATCCACAGAAACAGCTTATCATTGAAGATCCATACTATGTATGTGTAACAAATTCTTTGGATGGCTTGATTAAAAATTGTGTTTGTGTAGTATGTAATCTTCCTAGATGCCACAGTTGGCATGTGATATATAATCTGATGTTATACAAAGTGAAATGTGAACGTTTTTTTTACTGACTTAAGAAAACTATGTATTACTGGGATAGGAAAGGAAAATGTTATTATGCTTATAACAGTTATTTAAATAATGCAGTGCACCTATATTTTCAATATTGGGTGAAGTCCTGTTTGATCAGCCTCCTTGCAAAGAGGATGTGATCAGGAAAGATAGAGACAAAGAAATGGACACAGGTGTTTAAAAAAAGTTGGCTAATACCAGCCAAGAGCAAACAATTGGACTAATATTCTTTAGGAATACTAAAGTATTCCTAAAGTTTAGGAAACAGAAGTGGATGAAGATGCAGTAGGGTTCTATCAAATCTTGATATCATGGGAAAAGCTGAATAAGAAATTGCTACTCATTACCAAAGAAGTAGAGAATATCAAATGGTATTAGTGGGAAGCAGGTTCAAAACAAAAAGAGGTTTGTTTGTTTTTTTTTTTTCCTTCCACACAGTGCTTCATTAAACTGTGACACTCAACATGACAGGTCAGTGTGAACATAAAAAAGGAAAATAATTAAAAGGCTCAAAAGTGAGTGGAAGAAATACTTGAAGGAAAGTCATGCAGGACTGTTGAATACAAAGTCACAGTGTTTGTCTGTGGAAATTCCTGAGTACAGATTAGAGAGATCTATGCAAAAGCTATCACCAAGTATTTGCACTGTTTTTATTTTTTCCTAATGTCTGTTGTTTGCCATTACTGACAGCTGAGAAACCAGTCTGCAATTTGTATTTTCTCTTTAGCCAGTATTGTTATTCTTATGGTCTTTTTCCTCTCTTCTTTTCTAGGGGAACGAAAAGGACTTTGAAACTGTTTACGAGCAGTGTCTTAGATGCTGTAAAGCATTTTTGGAGAAGTATCATTAATGCTTCATATAATTTCTAAAAGAAAATAATTAGCTTCTCCTGAAATATGTAAAGTTTACTTGAGTGATGTATTTAAATTGTAAAATTATGCCTCTACATTCAATACTTAGTTTAATTTTGTATTTTAGCTGTTCTGTCATCCAATGAAAAAATATAGGAAGGTTTTAGTTGGATTACATGATAGCCATTTAGTCACATATCAATGTAGTAATAAAGTATATAATTCAGAATAAATTTATCTGTAAACTCTTCCAGTGCTTTCTCACAAGCACTGCAAAAGTAACACCTTGCTTCTTTATATGCTATGCCAACTGAACTGAGGTCTTGTCATTGTGTCCTCAGTGAGTTAAATTCATTTGTAGTCTGTGAGATAATAATTGATGTGTAACTTAGGTGTGTCATGCCAGTATCATTAGGCAGCCTTTGGACGGAAGCTGTTTCATGTGGAGCCTGCTAGACTAAAAGATCTGCTGCCTGACAGAACCAGCTAAGTCTTCCTTTGGTCTTCAGGTCAGTTCTTAGCACACTGACACAAGCACATGTAACACAGCATTTACTTTGAGAAGGAAACATACCAGCTTAAAAGCTGAAATGTGAAATCACATTTTGTATCTCACAGTAGTAAAATACTCAAGTCCATGCAGTATAATGGATGAGAAATTTTCTGTAATCTCAGTTCCTACATGAGAGTCAGACAGTATTCCCAGATTTACTCAGGAGATCGTACAGCCTGTCAAAAGTGTTCTTTGAGAGTACAGTCCAATATAAAGACAGTCCATCTGTAATACAATACTAAGTTAGCAGAAGGCCAGTAAGTAGAGAGTTCTGCTCTTGGATGAAATTTGAATGCTTTCTAAAGTCTGTGCCTGCTTGTCTGAACATCACCTTTCCTGTCTGCCTTAGATAGGTAAATGTACTGAGATCAGTAATGTCAGTGATACCAAGATGATCTTCCTGTTTTGAATATTCTCAGCATTGGTATGAACTAGCATTACCACAACACCCTCTGTAAAACTGGATCTATAAAATTTGTTTTCTTACTTATTTAGCCTTGTTTTTGTCTCTTGCTGCCTTCCAAACTTGTAGTCTCTCTACATGTCACCTGCTCAACCTTCTGGGAGAGAGAGATGGATTTCAACAGAAGATCATGTTATTCTTGGGGAGGTTGGAATCCTGGTGTCACTCGGTGTGTTGCAGATTTCACAATGGGGATTAAGTTTCTTGGGACTTTTGCTGTAGAACAGATGTGTTTGTGTTAGTGAGGTTTCTGTTTTGTGCTAAAATTTCAATCAGACATAAAACTTCAGAACCTGCTTAGAAAAGGTAGATGGTAGAGGTAATACTTACCTACAGAAATCAGAATCTTTGTGCATTACTGCATTACCATCAGTTTTGACTTCTAAAAAACAAGCTAGGAATTGCAAGCTAATAGCCGTTTCACTTTTCAGGGACAAAGAGTAATACGCTGTTTCAGATCCGATTAAGTACTGACTCTGGAAAAATTATTTTCGATTTCTTTTATGAATGTTTTGACAAAGTAAATGGGGGAAGATGACAGGCAGTTAGGGACAAAACATCCTAAATGTGGTTTGATGCACTAATCTCAAAAGCGGAAGTATTTAGGCATAATCTAATGTTACTCCCTGCCAGAATGACCATTCCAAATATTCCAGTGAAAGTAAAATAACTCAAAAGATAGAGAACATGATGGTTTGTGCTTTCCCATTCGTGGCTGTGTAGGAATTCAGCCTATGGTTTCCTGCATATTAAAGCTAAGAGTGAAAGGTCTTAAATCTTTATCTTTGAGCTGCTGGGGTAACAAAGGAAATAAGAGGATATGGTTGTTTACCTTCACTAGGCTTGGGAATCTTCCTGTAAAGTGATACTTGGTCAAAGCTCTTTGTGTTAAATTCAGTTCAGATTTTAAAAGTTTCAGCCTTGAGACAGATTTTCAGCGAGTAATCTATTGACTAAATAATTCACCACCTCTATTAGGAGGAATTAACTGGTTTATTTTTATAATTAGTAGTTTTTTATGGAAGAGGGGAAGGAGCACTATAGTATTTTACAGAAATTTGTAGAAGCCCAGAATACAGAATAGGGATTGCCTTCGGGAAGGACAGTTGTACAGAACTATTATTTGGGTTCAAAGAGAAACAGTGAACACAGGATTAAGAAACAAATTACGTATCATACAGATGACTAAGCACTCACACATCCAAAATGCCACTTATGAAAAATGTAATTTAGAATGAAAAAATACAAAACAGACTCCTATCTCCCTCCCCGCCTCCACAGCTTGTTATATTTTAGGTAGTAAAGTTAAGACTAAAAAAAAAAAGTCTGCTATAGTATAGGTGTATTTTCTGTCAGAGCATACTGACTTCTGCTAAATCTAGAGAAAACTTTTATGGGATTAATTTATTTATATTAATTGCTTAAATCATTAAATAAGTTGCTATTTCCCTTTTACAAGAAAATTTTCTAGAAGGTTTTTGTTTAGCCAGATTTTGGGTGTCCTACTAGAAAAAGAAAGCTTTACGATATTTTAAACTCCCATGTTAAGTATTGGGCTGTGATCTGGTCAGTGGAACCACAGTGAAGCACAGAGTTCCACCCACATGGTTACCCTCATGTAGATGAGCAGCTTTAATGAATCCTGTAGAAGTTACTTCCTTTAACAACCAAGTTTTCTGCAGGCATGTATTACATCCATTGAGACTTGGAACTTCAGCATTTAGTCATCACTGAAAGCAAATCAAAGTATGTTCTCCCCTGCTAAATACAGCCATGTTCCAGGATGGGAGTTTGTACTTCTGCCGTTTTCTCTTTTCTTCTAAACAGTTCGATGCTGTGAAGGCTCTGAAGCGTCAGTTTCCAGAATCTCAGCTCCTGTAGTTCTCAGAGTGGGGAGGATTGTGTTTGGTTTTGGTTTTACATTTTGTGGTTCAGTTTGAGGATAGAATGGAAACTATAAATGCCAGTATTAAGATAAAAGTACCTGTGTTCATTGGGTTTACCCTGGCTGGATGCCAGGCCTCTCTCTTGTTCCCCTCTGCAACTGGACAGGGGAGAGAAAATAAAACAAAGGGTTCATGAGTAGAGATAAGAACTGGGAGAGGTTGTTCATCAAATGCCATCATGGGCAAAACAGACTCAACTTGGGGATATTAAACGAATTTATTACTAACACATTCAGGGCAGGATGATGAAAAGTAAAATGAGACCTTAAAAACATTTTCCCCTCACCCCTCTCTCCGTCCCAGCTCTACCTCCTCCCCCAGCAGTGCAGAGAGATGGGAATGGGGGTTATGGTCAGTTCACAGGTTGTTTCTGTTCCTGCTCGGGGAGAGGAGTCCTTCCCCTGCTCCAGCCTCCCACAGGTGTGGGGTGCCTCCCACAGGAGACAGTTCTCTAGTCCATCCAGGCAACAGTCCTCCCCAAACTGCTGCAGCGTGGGTCACTCTTCTGTTGGGGTCAGTCCTTCAGGCACAGCCCGTTCCAGTGTGGGTCCCCCACAGGGTCACAAGTCCCACCAGCAAACCTGCTCCAGTGTGGGCTCCTCTCTCCACAGGTCTGCAGGTCCCAGCCAGGAGCCTGCTCCAGCACAGGCGTCCCATGGGGTCACAGCCTCCTCTCAGGCATCCACCTGCTCTGGCTGGGTCTCCTCCATGGGCTGCAGGTGGATCTCTGCATCCCCATGGTCCTTCTGCACTGACCTTGGTGTCTGCAGTTGTTCCTCTCACATGTTCTCAGCCCACTCTTCTCTGGCTGCAGTTACAACTGTGCAATAGCTTTTCCCTTCTGTTATCCCATAGGTGTTACCACCATTCCTGAGTGGCCTAGCATGTCCATCTTGGAGCTGTCTGGCATTGGCTCTGCTGGACATGGAAAAGGCTTCTGGCAGCTGCTCACAGAAGCCATGCCTGTAGCCCTCCTGCTACCAAAACCTGGCCATGCAAACCCAATACATGCATTTATAGATTGCACATAAAAATTTTCTTCCTGTTTGAGTCATTTTACTGCAACAACTGGATTTAATATCAGATTTAAGGAAGAAAGGGAAATGTGTGTCAAGGCTTCTGGAGTAAGTGTTCACTAACTCCTTAAAAATTCTACAGTACTAAAATTATTTACTGGACATTTTCTGACTATATTTCTGACTTACAGTATCATGATTAGACTGCAGATTATTATTAGAAAAACAATCAAAAAGCCCCTCCCCAAAAACAAAAACCCCAGAACAACTGTTAGTCTTAAAAAATATTCCATTTTATAATGCTGTAGAGAACTGGAGCAGCCTTGTGGTCTGGGCATTTTGTGGGTTTGAAACACACAGATCTGTCCATCCTCACAAATCCGGGGTGTCCAGGTTACTGAACTCCGAGATGAGTACGCCTTTCCTTCTTACACTTGTGAACTCTTAGTGGAAAGAGTTTTACGTGTGGACAAATGACGGTAGCTACCAGAAGGTAGTCTGTTTACCTGGATTCAGTGAACAGAAAGCAAACTGAGAACAACATAATACCAAACACTTTATTACTTATGCTTGTTATTTACAGTATTTACATATTGCACATTTGCTGGAATGTTTTATACATTTATTATATAAAGTAAATTAATGGCAGCTTGTGTTTGTGTACAAAATCCATGCTCCACTGTCTTGAAAAGTATGTCTACTTGGAATTACGTTCCTGTTTGTCATGCAATTTGTACTCCAGGGTACAATGTGACCCCAATGCAAGTCTGTTTTAACCAAACTTTTAAAAATTTGCATAAGCATGAAGGATATCAAGTGACCACAACTACTGTGGAGCAGATCTTTAGTAGTTCTAGATATACAAACAAACATTCCTTAAAACTGTAGAATTAAGCAATAGAACATGAATTTTCTTGGTGAAATATTTGTGTTTACATAATTTTTGGCAGCATTACACATCAATTGTAGTGTATTTTTAAGTATGGAGCATTAAGTACTACCGGCAGTTATGCTACTGTAAAGAATGT
This sequence comes from Eulacestoma nigropectus, assembly GCA_013397775.1. Taxonomy (NCBI): domain Eukaryota; kingdom Metazoa; phylum Chordata; class Aves; order Passeriformes; genus Eulacestoma; species Eulacestoma nigropectus. Next base: position 168,297 of record VZTE01000960.1, on the reverse strand, counting down.
CAATCTGCAAACTGTTGATGACATACAAAATGCATGTTAAAAGAATTATGGGTAGTCTGTCAATCTGCAAAAATAAATCTCTTGTTCACAATGGAGTTCACTAAAAGGTAGTAAGTTCTATTTCCCTGTTGGTTTCCAAGGCACTTCTCTTGGTTCTTGGTGTTTCTTGTCACGGTAGTAACATCTGGTGGATTAAAAGAAGGAAGAAAATTGCCTTTCATCAATTTTTATACTCACATATATGTGTTTGAGAATGTGTTTATCATAGTGAAAATAGTAAATAAAACTGGAGAAATCAGTAATAACTTTGGAAAGATCAACCGTGAATTTCAGATTTAGCTCAGTTCGTATCAGCCTGACTGTTAATCAAGGCTGAAATTCTGGAAAGCATCACTTTTTTTGATGGTTCATTTTTGATAGATAGACTAGGAAAATCCAGTTCTACCTATTCAAAATATGCTCGTAGTTAAGTCTGGCCTGTTCCAATGACTGCATCTGTGAAGTCTAAAAGTGAATAAACCTCAGGAACAGCATTAGCAAATTGCAAAATGCTGTCTAAATGCCTTGGTGTCAGGAGCTGTTGATGGGGTTTCCAGTTTGAAGAATCTAAGAAGGATCTGATGTTTCATTGGGCCCATTTGTGAAGAAACTTGGATTCATATAAGCAAGAAACAAATATAAGTAACTTTTTTAGATTTGGTTGTATGAATATAGCCCCTGGAACATGCCAACATTGAGCCACCACAAACTAAGCAGGAGCTGCAGTGGTTCAGTTCGCTGCCTGTTCTGTTAAGTCTTCGCAGAATAGTTTCTTGGAATGATATCACAACCATGCATGACACGGATATCAAAATCAGATACAAAATTACAGGTTTCCACACTGCTTATGATGTATTTTGTCTCTATTCTACAAATGTTGATTCAAAGGTTGAGCAGTGAAGGTTTTCAAAACCCTACTCCCCTACACCTTTAAAGCTTACAAGAAAATGTAGTATAACTGCATATACACATATCTAGAAGTCTGTCCTTTTCTAGACAGGTGAGCACTGAATGCTGCAAGTCTGTCCACCCGGTTTCATGTGTTTCTATGCCTGTTACTGTTCTTTTTTAGAAGTAAAAACTGTATAATGTCTTTTTAGTCAGCAGGAACTACACAGCTGAAAAACTCTTACATGCAAACAGAGTCAGCTGAAGCTTTGGTGTCTTAACAGCCATCAAAAATTCATGGGGGAGGATAAAAACCAGTGGTACTCTGATAGTAGAATTCTGCTGATGATATTTTTCACAGTTAAACTTTCTTATTTTCTGTCTGAACATAGGTAACTGTCTTTCCCATGATCAGTGTGAATTCTCTGATACTCTGAGTTTCTGTACATTTTCTACTGCTTAAGTATAATTTGTAATAGAATCTTTTGTATGCGAAGTCAGTTGGACTTGACATAATCGATTGAAAATCAAGCTATTGGTGCATACAGAAATACTTGTTAGTAGTGTTTAAACATTTAGTTTTGCAAGTTTTGAAAGCTATTAGGAAGTGTAATAATGTTACAGAAAAGCTTAACGTAATCTAGGGGTTTTTTCTGGCTTTGCAGATAGGACAATTACTTTTATTTTATTTTCAATATCCTTCCTTAAAGGGGAAACTGATGTAAATTTTCCTTGTCTTGCATTTTCATCTGGCTTGTTTTCTGTATGTATGCTCCTACTGTACCCTATTTAAGCTATGATGTTAAAAAGTGATGTTTAGAAGAAATTTAAATGCTTTTGGTTTGATCAGTGTGGTACAATTTACAAGTTAAACACTGAAAATGTAATAAAAAATTTTTTCATTACTAATGGGAATATGCAGCTCACTGGGGGTGAAAAACAGTGGATAGCATGCTCATTTGTCATCTCATCTACACCTGCTTTTGTATGGGTAACTTACAGTTTTGCATCAGCTAACTTAGAGTTTTCTAAACCCCTGGCGTTTTCAGAAACCCTTGAATAGACTCCAGATTTTTAGCATTGATATATCTGCTGTACTTTTTAAAAAAAGTTTTTATTTCATGTAGTCTGTTATATGCATCAGTCTAAGAAAATTAGGCTGGAACTTAGCTGAAGGATGACAATCTTAGTGGAGATCCTGAATGCAATTTGACTAGCCTCTGTTGAGAACATAGGTAATTACGCAACTCCCCAACCAATTGTGCTAATTTTTAAAAGCACAAATGAAAGCTACTGTAAAGGCATATTACAGCTTTTCAAATTTGATTCAAGGAAAAAGCTAATCTATATGAGAAGAATTTAGTGGTTTAAATAACAATATAAACTTTAAATACTGTGCCAGTAGGATTTTATAGCAGAACCTCCCCATGCTTACATGAAAAAATTCTTTTCCCAAGTGTGCACACCCAGGTGGAATTCTGCTGTAATGTGATCACAGAGATCCATGCATTGAAGATGATGAAGCTCATGTTCCATCTGCTGCTAGCCACAGATATCCCACAGCAAGGAACACTACGAGTTGCCTTTTAATAAACCTGGACACTGCCACACTAGTAACCAGGTACACTGGCTGCCTTTTTAACTCAAAGAAGTTCTGATAAGAGTCTTGAATTAGTTAACTTGGGAACCACTTCCTGGCACCAAGAAGAGGTGATTGAACATGCCCTGAGCAGCTGTATAAGACAGATCAAGCTATACTTTCTAGAAAAAAAACCCTTTCACTGAATAATACACAACCCCCTCATCTTTATTTCACCATCACTTTTATGGAATTCAAGTGTCTGACATTTCTTGAATACACTTGATGTTACTCTGAGTAAGCAGCAGTCTAAGGGAGAATGCAATTAAGGGCTGTTGTTTCCATTGTTACAAAACACTTGAAGCAAAATTCAAGTGCCCATATATCTTGGTTTAAGAATAATTTGAAAAAATTGATAATGTAATATGGTGTAAAGGAATGGCATATTTAGTGGGGTATTTAAGTTTTTTCTTCATGTATTTTAAGTTTCCAACTTTATCTTGTATTTTCAGCATTTGTCACATACATTACTAGTGTGTTCTTGAGGAGTTTACACAGGTTTCTGAGTTCTAAAGGAACTTTCAGTTTTAAGCTTATTAGGAATTTTGCGAAGATCATTTGACCTGTATGTGTATCTGCATCTTAAGGAAACAAGCAACTGGTATGTTTCTTTAATACACTTTTTATAGTATATAAACCTCATTTTCTCTCCTTAGCCTGAGACTCCCAACTACTTGCACCAGTCCTGTATTTATTAGTGTAAAAGTGTGTAATTAGTTTTACTTTATTTGAAATAACTGTAGATGCTTTAAAAAAGTTTAAAAAAACCCATTAATAGTTTTCAGTACAGAAATTAGGAGAAATCTTCAAAACAGAAGTATGCAATAATACGTGATAATGCAGTCCTTAGTGCCTGAACTACTCCTCAGAGTACAAGGAGTTTTCAACATAAGTTATGAGATCTGTGTTGGTCCCTAGCAAACACGTAAAGAACAGGTAATGGAAAAGGGAGGGCACCAACAGTAGCACCTGTGGTTTTCAAACAGAAGCAGTAAAATCTGTATGACTGTAGCCAAAGTGGCTGTGACAAATGCTGTCAAAGGGATATTCAGATTCATCACTTGTCTGTCACAAGAAATGCTCATGATCTGAACTGTGAACTTTATTTAGGTGAAGACTTCAGGAATTGTGTTCCTGGCCTCTCTTACCTACTGCAGATATGGACAATGTAACAGTTGTGGGATGTATCTGCATGGAGTGGAACAAATCAAGCATGGAATATAGGAACTATTGGGAAGCTGGCAGAAGAATGAGGCTGAAGAACAGAACAAAAAAAAAAGGAGCATCAAGGACAGGACTCCAGCATAGCTGTGTTGACCATGAGAAGAGGTTACGGAATAAAATTAATCAGAGATGGTGCTGGTGGCAGCCAGGGAATACAGCCTGGGTGGCTGACTGGAAAAACGAAAAGGTCTGCTGAGAGATGTGATAATACAAATCTGCTGCTCTGGCTTCACTCATGCAATCTCAACAAGCTGAAGGGCTGTTACTGGGTCCCTGCATTGCTCATGTCTGTAGGACAGGCAGAAAGGGAACATACACTCTTAAAAAAAAGAGAAAATGGAGCTCAGTTACCTGTATAGAATAAATGAGAAAAAGTGAAGGCTCCATAAGACATTGTACCATAAATGCACATGTGCCCACTTAGGTATGTGTTGTGACAGTAACAGGTGTCTAATTCCTGTTTTCACATATTATTTTCTTGTTTGATCTTAGCTCTGAGCTTCAATGTCTTGTGTACTTTAAAGCTGTGCTAGTCTGAAATGCGTTTTAAGTACAAATAAAAATAAATTTATCTTTTTTTCTTTTCTCCAAATTGATCTCTAAAAAGGGATAGATGTCCACAGATCTGAAAAATCCACCAAAACTACCAGGTTTGCCAAAGTAACAGTCCATCTATAGCCCAGCCCACTTACAAACCTGAAATGAAACAAGAATCAGATACTGAACAAAACAGGAAACCTAATTTGTTTCACACAAATTGAACTGATGCAGTGGAAAAGCTTTGAGGAGAAAAGAGGCTTAATCTTACAGAGACACCTGTGCATCTCCAGATGCATGTGGTAGAGGATAGTCTTCCTTTCTGCTAATCGAGGCTACCACTACGGATTTGTGTCTGTGTGAATACGAGGAGAGTTGCTGCTGGCATTGAAACATGCCTGCTAGCTGAGCAAAGGTGTTGTTTGAGAGATGGACATTTTTAAATAGACTCCCATCTTGAGATGGGAACTACTTTAGTTGCTATTCCTTCAAATTACAAGTTCATGTTTACATGACAGCTTGTTAAGATACAGATAAAATTTCTAAAGAAAGGGTGAAAATAATTTCATAATTTGATGTATCTGCTTATTGGTATTGGTAATAACATTATTCACTTATTTGCAAAGTTAAACAAATTGTGTCTCATTTATCCAGACTGGATAGAGAGAATGACTTGTAGCAACCTTTCATGAAATTGAACAGCTCCATCATGTTTTCCTGCAGTCGTGTTTTCTTTAGATGAAATAATCCTAATTCCTGTAACCGTTCTTGTACACCAAGTTTTCTAGGCCTTTGGTCATTCACGTTGCTCTTCTCTGGACTCTTACAAGAAGAACCCACAAGTGTGGTGCCCTTAATTAAATATAGTATTTCAGTAACAGTAATTATGTCAAGAGTTTCATGAACAATGATTCTATTTATAAATTCCAGTATTTGACTTTCTTCAAGTGTAACACTTCTGAATTGCTTAGTTTGTGGTCCATGACAACCTCTATGTTTTCAACAGCACTATCTAACTATTCACCAAATTCCGTGTATTTCTGCAGCTGAATAATCCTACACGACTTCAGAATTCTGCTCTTTATCTGTTATCCTGGGTTTAGACTATTTGGCCTATTTTTCAAGATTATTTTTAATTTCAAGATTGTACTGTATCATAGTTCTCCTATAATACTGAAATACATAAATACAGTATTCTATCACCCAAGTTATTAATGAAAATATTGAACAATATCAAACCCATAAGGAAGCTGTGTGACACTGCTCAATACATTTTTCCAGTTTTGACAATGAAGCACTAACAACTTACTTATATATCTTTTTCCAGTCATTTTTACATTTATCTTGATCCTATTTCCCTAGTGTGCTTGTGAGAGTGAAGTGCAAAACAGTGTCAATGTTTAAAAAAAAAAAAAAAAAGCTTAATATTTTTTACTTTTTGTCACTGATTCCTTCCACAGATGTGTATTTTGTCAGAGAGTTAAAGCATCTTGGTTTGACAGCATTTGTTACTGACAAATCTACATGGTTATGAGTTCTCCCTTTGTGCAAGACCACATTTTGTCTCAGGTAAAGGCTGAGGATAGAATTTAAATTAGTCCTTCTGTATTTTTATGTTACAGCTCTATAAAAATACAGATAGTTTGGGAGTACTTTTTGGTTTGGTTGATTGGCTTTTGTTTTTATTTTGGTGCATGATGAAATTTCCCAAGTATTTGTGGGAAACAGAGGCACCTCTAGGCAAAAAAGGAGGGGATGAACCCATAGACATGAGAAGTGTACACAAGGAAATCCCAAAAAAGCCAAATAGCTTGAAGTTAATCAATGCTACTATCAATACATTTTAATTGAATTACTATAAAAGCACCTGTGACTGATCTGCATTTATAAAGCTTTCGTGTGTATAGCTGTGTATATATAAACTCATACTATTGAGTACAGCACTGATCTACAGCTGCACACATAAAAGGGCGGCTGCTGCTGCCGATACAGGCAATTGTGTACTGAGTAAACTCTTGAAAAACAAGCCACAGCTGTTGTGTTTTGTTCAGTAGCAACAAATTCACTATCTGCTAACTGTATGCTGCTATAAATAATTCACAGATGATGCACATGGACGTTTATGTAATGACTTCCAGTAGGGGGTACCCTTTCCTTAATGCCAAAATTTGCCAGACTAAGCCAGTTACTTCAAGTCCTCTGGGAGGGGAACACCTGATCTAAAGGACAGTTGTTATTATACTCCCATGAATTTTCATGTATGAAACACAACATCCACTGCTTTGCCATGCAATGGAATGTCATTTCTGCTAAGAAAAAGCTTACCTTTATCCTTCCATGCACATAGGGCTTACTGCCAATCGAGTAAGAAGCCTGGCACATCTTTTATAGTCTGTATGAAAAAAAAAAGCATGACTAGATTACCAATGTATTCAACTTTTCCTTTAAAAATCAAAATTGGTATCAGTGTGCAAATTAGTATCATAGCAAAGTTCAATGAATACCTTAGCTTGCAACAGAATAAAAATCAACTCCTTTGACTTAAAAAAGGAGCATGTAAAAATTGTGTAATAACTGAAAGCCATGTCTAATGGCATGTTTAACTATGCATCTGACTTCTGCACATGTTCTATCTGTAAACAAACAGCATGAATGTGCTTGGAGGCTCTCCAAGTGTACGTATGAGTGTATAAAAATTTATACATCTGTGCCTCCGCTTCTATGCGGGATCTAAACATGTGACTGTAGTATTTCCATATTAGAGAAATAATAAATAGTGCTCATCCACCTTTGAAATCCAGTCTTCAATGAGCAAGTCTGTCAAGTTAATATTAAGTAATGCCACTCTCCAATAGATTTTCTCCCTGGGAAAGCTGTTAAATTAGACAAGTAACATCTTCTAGTCATACAAATGTTAAGCCCAAGTAGATGACCACATCATAAACATTCATAGGAGTATGAAGTTTTATCTTAAAACTAGTAAAATTGTTTTTTCCACTGTAGTCCTATTGTTAGTTGTTCATATTTTAGGTACCTTGAACTTTTTGATGCATTCATAGTAGGAGACAGAACCAATGCTAAACTAACAAAATTAATCAAAAGGGGTTTTTTTCATTTACATGAAAAACTGAAAGCAAATACTGTGAAATTTGGTTATGGACAGATGGAAAAGTAAATTATTTTTCAGATGCCAATGCTGCTACACTGTACAAAGTACTAGAAAGTATGCCAAAACAGTGCTTTTGTACTGGCTACCACTATGCTGCAGCATCACAGACACTTTTAGTTTCTTTGCTGTTTGGCCTTCAGATTTCTACATAGAAGGAACAGTATAATTTGAAGTCAGGATATTATCAAAAAGTAACATCGTTCTGTGCATGAAGAATTAAAGGAAGCTGTTAATCTCATTTTCCTAGAAGAAAGTTACTTTAAAGAGATGCTAGTCAATCCAGTCCAGTAACTGATGTTGAATTTTGTTAGGCATTATTTCATTAATGAGTAACTACATCTAATGTTTTCTAGAGATGAAATGTTAACAATCCCCAACTCACAGCATAGTTATGCTATAACTGCCACTCATACAAATTATCCTCCATTATCCAGACATTATGTTGGTGGATATGTCACCTGGCAGGAGGAAAAGGCTAATTTAGAGCCTTTAAGGCCAGCTAGTCTTTAGCTTCACAGCTTGGAGTACTCATTAGTGCTGAGCCAAACGATGTTTGTGTTGTGATCCTTACGAAAACGGTAATATAACCATTGCTTGTTCAGAACAGACAAATTATGAACAACTTACATCTCCACCCATGTAAACAGAATGTAATCTGGCTACCTCTCATCTAGAAATCCTTGTCTTTCCAAGGAATTCCTAATCCAAAGCCTTACAAATAGAGAAAATGTCCACAATTCTTACCAAAGATGCCTTTAAAATGCACTGGGCTGAAATATTTATTAATACTTGAAACTTGGAATCTGTAACTCTTGTTTCTATTCCCAGCTCTGCTACTGACCCAACTGGTTGACCTCAGACAAGTAAAATAAAGTGTGCTTCCATTCTGAAAAGGCTGTACTAAAATAGCATCTGCTTACTCAACAGGTCCACCTCAGTATGAATCTGGAGTCACATCTACTGACTAATAAATGTCAATGTTTGATTTTTATTTAATTTTCTATGCTGCCAACAGTGATGAGGTATCATAAGCTGCATTTGCTTAGTTGTGTCCATCAGCACTTTTCTTTTTTTTTCTAAGCCTTATGAAGTTATACTTTTTTAATTCACTGAAGACACGTGTTGCAAAGATTCACTGTCAACATCACTGGTAGATTGGTAGATGAATAGTCAAAATAGAAAATGCCTATAAAATGTGTCCTACATAAATAATCAATGAAAACTAAATAACCCCACCTGGATTTGTGATCCTATCTTGAATTTACAGCACTAGAAATTAAGTATGAGATATTTGTGAGGGGAGTTATGTTTCTATGAGAAGCAAACACTTGGTTTGGAACCGGATGAGGCAAATACATCAGTACCTAAGGATGCAGTGTTTACAGCCATTCTACATACTGTATTTGCAATGAGAAAGTTTTATTTCCATTTTCCTCTCTGTAATGCTGATGCTGTTCTAGCAATGCTGTAGAGGATACTTAGTACATTTCAGAGCACTCCAAATTTTTCTTTGCAGGGAATGATTCTGAGATTGTATCACTACTAATACTTGATAGAGCTAATAAATTTTAGAGTTTCCTCTTGTTTTAGGGAAGTCTCTGCTTTTGTTACTTACATGCTGGGATGGTGCAGTCCCTTGTATTGTGATAAAGCCGATGAAAGTGTTTGCTACATTTCGGGCTAAAGTAGAGTGGACCTGAAATACAAAGAAAAATTAAGTTATGAATTGGCACAGCTCACAGGTAGAGCAGTGCAGCTTACGGTATGTATGTGAAATATGGATACCAATGCAAAATTAAAACATACCTGTTAAATGCTTCAAGAACTTGTCTTTCATCCTCAGATCTCTGGGAACTATTTCTGTTGGACAGAAGAATTAATAGTTACTCTGCTGCACTGGAACTATGCTTGCCAAGCATAGTATGAGGACAGGGAATACTCTGTCCCGCAAACATCACCACTATGTCTTGACAGGTGCACAGAGGACAAAAGCCCTTTGCATACAGTAGGCCAAACTGCAAGAATTTGCTTTACATAGGGAGACCCTGTAAAATGCTCTGTGAAACATAGCGCTGATGAAACAATGTCTGTTAGGTGAGAGATCATTTATGATGATGGTTATTAACTCGGAGTCAGATTTTAGCTCTCTATGAACTACATTATCAAGTTTACCTAGATTTAAATTCTTTCATATTACATAAGTGGTAAAGACCCAAAGATACATTCAAGTTTGAGGTTGTGTCTTCTAATTCTCTTATGCAAATGTATCCACTATTCTGTGCCAGGTATGTCTGTAGAAGCACTGCTCTGCTGTAATCACGAAACTGGACTGATCTACTTACAGGAATCTTCCCCCCCACCCCCACTCCCTTTAGCAGTAAATAAAATTCACAGGAAATGATTCCAAGCAAATTGCTCTCTTCTGGCTCCCTGTTTGTGGTTTACCGCCTTGTGTTTTGTGTTCAGCAGATGGCAAAATGAAACTGGTTTACTGAAATCCATTTTAGCCCTAACCCCTGCTTGTGACTTCCTGATTTACAGCTATCTTTGATTGCTTTCCGTTACAAACTCTATGCTGATAGCTTAGTGCTGATTGTGTATGATACACTATATGGTGCTTTATTTACTTGACCATAAATGCGTGAGCAGCCTTTTTCATTCCCCTGGCACCTCTTATCAGATATAAAGCAGAGAGCATTTCCATCCAGATCCGATCCACTTGTGAATTTAGACACTTCTCGAAAGTCATTCTTCATTTACTTCTAACTTCAGTCAGTGTAAGTAAAATTGACCTTATCCTATTTGACCTAATTATGTCATGAAGAGCATTAAAAACACACATGCTTCAATCAGAAATTTCCCATGGACAGGCTCTCTAGGAAAGTGATGCCAAAACCAAAATGAAAGACTCTAACCTTTTCAGAGTTGCTGGGAAAAACTCCATTATAATAAAAGAACAAAAAATCCTGCTTCAGAATCAGTAACACTACCAACTAATCTGCTCTGAAGCAGGATTATTAATTTCATAGATAACTGTTCCACACAAGCCAGATGTTTCGCACCAACAGGGTGACGAGAAACTACAGCCACATTCCAAGATGAGATTTAGAGTTGTGCAGATCACAGTTCCCTGATTAGTCTGGCCTCTTTGACTTTTCAACATTTGTAAAACAAAATGTTCTCTCCTGTGTTGACCTTAAGTAGAACAAAATTGTCTTCTTCTGTACATTCATTAATCATCCAAACGGAGAAGCAACATCTTCATGACAACCACCAATAAATGAAAATTGTGAGGATACTTGAGTATGAATGAGAATGATGAAAAGGTACAGTGAAGCTTTATGAGATCAATAAAGACAAAATAAATAGCATACTATCAAAATGAAAGCCAGTTTGGGAAAAGGTGAGTAGATATTTGCTGGAAAATATTCAGAAAGTCACTTTCAGTTGGAGGGGTCAGATGAGCAGCAGTAATGCTGTAGGAGCTTGGGAGTGACAGGGTACACTAAATTAGACATGGCAGCAGGAGAAACTAAATCAAGTTTCAACTGGATGCACAGAAGTACATCACCAAACTAAGCAGTAACTACATGTCACCGTGTGTACTTCTGGACTGCTCTATGCAACCCTGAACATCTCATGAGCAAACCTGTGCTTTCACTGGAGGTTAGAGAAGAGCCAGCCAAATGAGCAGAAGGATGACTGCAGGAGTGTCTCAAACTGGTCACAGTGACGGAGGAGTACTGTCTCAGTTCCCTAGTACAAAGGTGCTACCTCTGGAGTACAAAAGGAACTAACAAGCAGGGTGAACAGTTCAGTGAAGCTGAAGTGCAGGGAAGACTTCTGTACGTAACATCTTCAGGACATTCTACAGTCCTGCAGGACAATCTCGCTAAGGTCATTTCCAAGAAACACTTAAACCAAGCACATGGTAATAAGTGCTAACCTTCCAGGAAAATGTGTTTTCATCCCTTGTTTCTTTGATCTCAGCCCATTCCAGTCTTTTCCCTTATTAATAGGTTTTGTTCAAAGCCACAGGAAGTTGACTTTCAGTTGAGTACATTATCCAGAGAGTAGAAGACTCTGAGAAGTGAATAGAGGTTTTCTATCCCAAATTTGCCATCTGTGTCTGCTTCTGATACCAAAGGGAATCTGCACGTATTTTGAGTGGCGAATTCTTAATTAAAAATTAGTAACCTGTTATCTCATTCACCAAGGCACTCTAGGGAAAAAAAAATGGGCTGCGACTTACCAACCCTCTGCTCGTCCTGGTATCCTCCGTAGTCAGCCACTTCCCTTCGATCCAAGTTATAGTCATGCTTGGAGAAATACTGCATCCCACTGTTCTTCTCCAGGTGGTACCTTTTCAGTTCCTGAATGATCTCCATGATGAGATTTAAGAGACTTTGCTTGTCCTTCAAATCTGTGGAGTCCGTTTTCTCTTTGCAGTATCCTGCTGAGAGCATTAAGAGTACCAGCCCCAGCAGCCCAGAAGACCTCAGTCCACTCATTGCAGTCCGACCTGAAGAGTGCATGAGGGGATGAAGAGGAAGGCTCTGCTGCTATAGGAGGTCTTCCTGTTTCACTGGAAGAGAAAATTGGGGGTGGGTCGAAAGTGGGGAGGCTTATGGGGGTGAAATCGGAAACACTGGCGAAGGAAAGAGCGGCGACCGCTTCGCAGGTTACACAAGGCGGGGGCGCAGACCGCCCCGGGCTGCCGAGTATTTATAAACTATATCAAGATTTCACTGAAATTCAGGGTGGACCAGCAATGGAGGTGCTTGGGTTTGGTCCGGGCCCATCAGGATTAGCCATAAACAAGCTGGCCAAACCCCC
>VZTE01000960.1:0-153954 GCA_013397775.1 Eulacestoma nigropectus | reverse complement strand
GCTGCCGGCGCCTGCCGCCAGGCGGCGCTGAGCGCCCCGCGTCCCTGAGCGCTGTGAGGCGGGCTGGGGCCGGAGAGCGCCCGCGGCCGGAGAGCGCCCGCGGCCGGAGAGCGCCCCTGCCCGGAGAGCGCCCGGGACTGGAGACCGCCCGGGCCTGACCCGCGGCCGCGGGCAGCGGCATCTTCCGCCGCCCCGGACTGCTCCCAGCTCCCTCTAGCCTCGCCTGGAACTCTTCCGGAGATGCGGCGTCCACAAATTCTTCTCCTGGATTTCTCTGTATTGTATGCACTTGGGTTCCCCAGCTACTTTATTACTTTAATCGATTTCTCTTCAAAACCAATATACCAATGGCACATATGTCTCTTACTACAAAAATCTCAGCCCATACTGTCACAGTGAAGGTACAAAAACATAAAAAAAAAAGAAAAATACACACCACACGATGAAGAAAGAGACCCAGAGGCAAGACTGAACAAGGCTGCTTTGTCAGGTGTCCAGAATCCTTCCTCTTCTTAGCTTCATGGTTTGTTTCCAGTCACCTTAAGACTGAGGGGAAAAAAGAAAGTGAACAATCAGTTCAACAGTGAGAAAGAATGTCCCTTTGCATGACATGACTTGGTATGGCTGTATTTACATGTTAGTCATTCCAAATATTGACACATTGAGGTCACCAACTGGAGACAGGGAAGAAGGAAAACGAGGCAGGCAGAATACAGCCTGGTGTGTTCCTTCACCCGAAGTAATCTCTTCAGAAAAAGGTAGATACAACTGCAGAACTGAAACAGGAATTCAGCTAAACACCTGGATGGATTCTCCCCTTCCTTATAGCTACAATTTCTATGTAGTTTTGATCACCATCGTGTTTTGATGCATTTTGAGTACATACCAATTCAAGTAAGTCAGGAATGCTAGGCTGCATCATTTCTACTATCTTAGATGTACCCAGACATGCCTGTTATGTCTGGCATGGAGACCAGTTGTCAAGGAACAACTAGCAAATTGTTGAATAATATGGTTTATGTAGCTGTCTTCCTTTTGAAGAGACAGTGGACATTAGCAGAAACTGCATTAATCCCTCTTATGAGGTAACTCCACCATGAGTCTGAGAATAGGGTAGCTGGAACTGCCCTAAGACACACCAAGGGCAAGTTAATGTCATAAACAATTGAATTCCACTGCTCAGGAATACTCCTTTTAAATTTACTAATATAAACACAGACTTGAAGTACAATGAAGGTATTAGCTGAGATATGAGGTAGACAAACAGTTTGTTGTCTTTTTCTGCATGCAGACTCTGAGACAAGGGTCTATTCTGATTTGTTTACATTGAATTTATTCAAAGATATATTAGCTCCCATGACTTCAATAGAGTTAAATTGAAATTCCCACTGATAGGTTTAGGATGGTAATTTAATATTCCAACAGGTTATATTTTCTTCAGTACATTTTCTTAGGGCTCTATCTAAGCTAGCCATCTTGATGATAACTGTCTATATGCAACCAAGCTCCTCCTCTGCATATATATTGTCAAAACTACAATCCCCAAGCCTTCCACCCACCCTCAGTGTGACTCCTGAGGCTTCTGAAGTGAGTAGGTGCACTGTTTGCCATGACTGCTCACAGGTTCTTGGACTTCTTCCCTGCATACCGGGAAGAGCCTGACTCTTGTCAACACTAAACAGCCAGGATGGTGAAGAAAGCATTCTTCCAGGAATTACAAGATGTAAGTTTTAATCCCTTCAGGCAGAGATGAAAGATGAACACACCTACCCTGCCAGGAAAAAAGCCTGCTTGCTTTCCTTGAAAGAAGGTAGAGAGAGAGATATGAAACTCAGTCTCAAAAAACAACATGTGCCTGAGAGAGCAGATTCCTAGAGTTAATGCTATGCAATTAGTTTTTTGGCTTGTCCTGGAGCAGTGGTTTTCATTTAAAAGTGATGTGATATTTTTGTCTTATTTTTACAGGACGTCAAGTTAGTTAACTCTTCCACAATCAAAACCTATGCATAGATCAATCTACAATGTTTTTAAAAATGCCCCATCTTTAAAGAAAAAACTGTGATCCTCAGGATAAGGACCTCATGGAGTGAGCATACACAAATGAGGAGATCAAATGCAGCATTTGGTGGATAGTTTTAGCCAGTGTACTGTTCCCTGTTCCCTTAGTTATGAAACAGAGGCACTACATTTGGGATTCAGACCAAATGCCAGGCAGAATTTCTAGCTTTGTTAAATAACATACATTAGTCACTGTTTTCACAAATTCCATTCTAGTATGCCATTCTAGTATACCATGCTAAGACAGAAAAGGAAAGATATTTTGACTTCCTTTACTTATATGGTGTACATGAAAACAAGAAAATGTGTTCTCTGTGGTTCTGTTGTCTAAGACTGGTGAAATTTTCATGCTAAGAGCCCTACAGTTTCAAGCATGCTCTTGTTTCAGCTGATTATAACAGACATAAGGGTTCCTATCTATATTTAATAAAAGCAAGTGCAACGTTTTCTGAAATGATTGCAGAGCAGAGCTGATTGTCTAAATGAGGCTCATAACCAGTACATGAACTGAGTGTACACCTTGAAGAAAATTTCAATGGACATTCATATGACTAGGCTAAAGAACTGCTTCTTGCATTGCTCTTTATTGACCTCAGAACCCCTAAAAATTTTTTTGAAATACATTTTTTCCCTTAAACATCACATCAACTTACAAAACTCTTAGTTTAAAAACCAGACTTTTCACTCCTCACAAAAGAAAAGCAGTATTTAGTCTTCAGGTTACATGCCAATCCCAGTAGTTAGTATTATGGAATGAGATGGGGCTGGTAATTCTGTTGGGTTGAGTGGGTATCAGTTGGTTGATATGGCAATTCAACTCACAAAATGTTGACCACACATGGAATCTTGATGTGTGATAGTTACTTTTAAAATCTGTATAGAAACATCTATACACTGCATCCAACAGATGATACTTTCCAAAATCTGTTCCAAGTTAATGAAAATGCAGAATGTTTTCAATATAATGTATTGTACATAAGTATAAAATAATGTTTATGCACCTGGCTCAGTCATCTCTGTGAGCCTCCAACTCTCAGAGGCAATGCCCAATGACAGCTGCTGGGGAGACTAAAGATGAGGCATTAAGAATTCCTATAGCACTGAAATCAGCCAGAGAACATATATAACTAGAACAAAAACTTCAACAGATGTTAGGGGTATTAAAGACAATTGAGCATTTTAAGGGCTTTCCCCACTTCCTACCTGATGCTAATGCCAACAAGATTAAAATCCCATTAATCATTACTGCAACCAAAACTGAAGAACTTTGATACAGTTCCCAAATGTTTCATCAGAACTACAGCCAGGGTTGGCTTGATGTTTGGTAGTAAGTTAAAAAAAGAAACCACAACAAAAATTCCCAACCAGATTTTTGGCTAGAACTTTTCTTTGCCTGTAAATTCAAGGCTAAAGACAGCTCTGAGTTGGCGAATGCATCAGTTATTGAGCCAGTTTTAAAATTATGTTCAATCAGGTTTGCAGTGCTGCAGCAGGGCAAGAGTGCTGCACCCACACAAAACTCCTTTGGAAATCCTACTGAACCAGCAGGAGGAAATTTGTGTCTTGAGAGGATAGTCTCAGTTTTTTAGATGCTTTTCATGGTCTTCAGGGTACGCCCTGAAATCTCCAGAGACCACTCTTCTGAATTATTCTGTATTTAGGTTTTCAGAGACACTTTCTTTAACACAGTAAAGATAAATACCCCAGTGAAGCAAGTCAAACCTCTCCAATTGAAGACTACAGGAATACTCTAACATAGACCAGACCCTGAACTTTTAAGCAGGTAAGTGAGGGTAGGGGTTAATGCTATTCTAAGAAACTGCCTTTCATGGCTACTGTGCAGCACAGAGCCTGCTACATGTGGGTTCACTGTGGACCTCTATCTGTTCACTTAGGGTTATATATCTGCAGCCACAGAAACTCTTTCTACATCAAATTAAGATTACAGGTAAAAGCCCTAGCTGATGTCTCATTAGCTGATAGAGTGCATTACATTTTCTGGCCTACTCTGGTCTTTCTGTGCCAAAGGAAAGAGGATGGCTTCGGTGTACGTAAGAACTTAGTAATTTTAGAAGCAGAGTAGCTTCGTCTTTCATCACAGCCATGGTTCTTAGCTCAAAGAGACAAGTGGATCACATGTGGTTTTTAGAGCCATGGCTGATAAATGATGACATGTTTTGATAGTGTACTCTAAAGCTGAGAATGTTATTTCACATTGTCTTTGCACCACTTCTTAAAAAATTTATGCTGAAAAACAAATGCCATCTCAGGCAACATAAGGATATCCCATATGACTCACCATCAGCATATGAATGCTAAGCTTAAGCATCAAGAACTATAAAAAGCAGAGGTACTTGTTTCCTTGTGCAGGTCCTCAGTAGGCAGGCACACTGCTGGTTTAGTGAGCAGGCCTCATGACAGTCCAGTGGAGAGCTGGATGACTTTTTACAGATCAGATGCAAAGCAGGCCCATTGGCCAGACTCTATTCCAGAGACCTCTTGTAGGCAAGCACGCCCTTTGGAAGATCATGTGCCTACAAAAGCTGCTGAGGAAGGAAGGGGGATTAATCCCCTTCTAAGCAGCTATCTTTCAGGCCATAAGCAGTTCTACAACTGCTGTGCAGCACTGAGCGCCCTGTACATGTTCACTGTTGACCAGAGCTTATCTTCTTCCAGAATCTAGTACTGCAGTCCCAAACTGTACCCAGGCAGCCTCTTTGTGACCAGCTTCATAATGGGATTAAGCTATCTTCACAGTAAAGCCAGAAAGTTTATTCAACAGCAACAGAAGACTATTAAGAGCTATCTCTAGATTTCAGAGTTCAACTTGTAGCTTTTCTTGATTCTGCACTTGAAGTGATGCAAAGATATGAAACTGCAGAATATATTTTCAATATACTGTATTGTACATCCACAAGCCCAGGGTAATGAATATTGTCTCATCTTGTATGGGAATTTGCTGTCCTTTAGAGGAGAGAAAACATTCTGGTTCAGCCGAACTGCAGGAAGCCGAGGACCTGGAATAAACAAGATACATCTGCAGGAATAAATATAATGTGCTCAAGAGCACTGATAAAGCCTGTGGCACTTAAGCCAGCTGGCACAGGATAGGCCACATCCATTCTGTCCATCCTCCTTACTGCCAGCAAGAGGACAGCCTTACGCAAACTACTCATTAGGAACACTTCCTGGGCTGCCTGGCTTCCCAACAGTACACAGGGATCGATCAGGAGAGTTGTCACAGACTAACCAGGTTCCAGGGACTGCCCTAAGAGTTTAACAGTATTGACGGCTGGGTTCCAGTGCCAGGAAACCTCCCTGGCAGTTTTCACATTTGTCTTCTGGTAATAGTTACAACCTGTGGGTCCCACCTGTGTTGCAAGGGGTAGAGGCAAAAGCTTTGGGGACTCTTACCAGTTGGTAGAACTGACATGAGCTTTTTTGCGTCATGGCCTAAATGGGAATAAAATAAGCATCAGAATCTGGGAACTGAAGCAGCTTCAAAAAGCAGCCTCAAGGCCTGAAATCAGCTTTAAAAAATAGTTCCATGTCTTTATGGTCAGGCAGTTGTACACAGCTTCCACTGGAGGCAGCGAAGAATCAATGCAAGTTGGGCAGAACCACAGTGAAATCAACTTAGTTACACAACAGAATAAAAAGGTTTTTTTCTTTTCCCCTCAAATCTACTGTTTTTATAAATGCAAAATCTTTTAGATCTTGTATGGCAATGGGCCAAAATTATCAATATCTTTAGTTTTAGTCCAAAGAAAAATTAAAAAATAATTTTATATGACCATTACAATCTGGTCTTTCTCTTAAGACAGAAAATTAGTTAGTCTCACATTACATTATTTTTAAAAAGCTATAACATACCTACTGAATGTTTTGCTATTACGACTGCTCTTTCAGTCTCTTTCCTGACCTGATCTCCTCCCCACCCTCCGCCAAAATTACTCATATTCTTTAATGGAGAAATTTTCACACATAAAAGAATAATACCATTTTGAGACCAGTCAAAACATTCAATTCATTTGAGGGGTCATTTAGTAGCAGCACTAGTAGTAGTAGTAGTAGTAGTAGTATTCACTTCTGGTTTCGTCTTATTCTAAGCTAAAATGTCAGGTGTGTTCCAGTTTGTCTCAGAACATTAATGCCAAATGGTTCTGAAACTGGAAATTGACTTGGATTTGACATCTATCCCAAAATGGGACCAATCTTCAATTTTTATGGGATGTGTTACTGTTGGTATTGCAGTGTCATATTCAAAAAATCACATTATAAAAGTATCTTCTACAATTTTCACTCTATTTAGCAAAGAACAACAACAACAGATACAGGTCTGAGAAGACCTTGTGTTGCTGAATAAGTACATGTATGGTTAACATAAAAGATAAACATTGAATTGATGATTCACTGTTTTGTGACATTGATTTAAATTTTACATTGAGCTCAGCCTGAATAACAGAAGCAATGCAATTGTTTTCCCCTTTTCCAGTTGGCATACTCATCTGGGGAAGTCTTCATCCATTTTTTAAAAGATTTAGTGACAAATACCACAAGAGAAGGGTTTCTGTCTTAAAATGTTCATTTCTGGTTAAGATATTCATTCTCTTATATGCAAATTTTATAAAACATTCTGATATACTGAAGAATTTGTCTCTGTGATTAAAGGAATGCGGATGGACTTCTGTCACAGCCATCAGGTAATGCACATAGATATCAATATTTATGCCCATTTTCTTATTCTGCAGTGCTAGTTTAGTGGAAATACCACTTTGGTAGTGTCAGTTAAGTCACAAATTGCAGGCAGATGTTTCTGTTAGAAGCTGTCATAGAATGAAAATGTTCCCTGGGCATTGTTGCCCAATGCAGCTGTGAGCTCTGCAATTATTCTCTTTGAAAACATGAGATTCACAATAAAGAAAAAACCCCTTGTTTCAGATGGAGCTATTTATCACCTTTTCTTTGTCCATTCCTCACATGTTAGAGGAGCAAGAGAACAGTACTCAAAGGAAAAGGGTCATGACCACAGTAATAATGATTAGGAGCTAGATAAAATCTGGAACTTCCATTCTCTGAAAAAGTCCGACATTTGAAAATATTTTAGATTTGATATGATATAATCTCACAAACAAATAAAAAACCTTCAAAGATATTGAAATTAGAAAATAAATATTAAAAGAATTTCAGGAAATCAGAAAATCCTATGATTTTTCCAAATTTAAACAGTGCACACCTCTCATTCAGAAGTGGGAGCATTCTTGGGAATTCCCCAGAATTAGGAGTAGCACAACAAACATGTGGAACAGGACACCTTGAAGATGTTTCCAAGTTCTTTAAAGCTTGAATATAGATTTCCCAAGGCTGCTGCGTTCTTGGCTCCATGATGTTCTGCAATTCCTGACTGTGCCGAGAAACTTGAGATTGGCTGTTCCGTTAAGTGCCCAGCTGCCGGACTCTGAAGCAATCTGTGTAGTGCAGCCTACTAGGAAGCAGCATTTGTGATTTGTCAGAGGTTGATAGAAAGCAAAATATTTCTGCAGCACTTTAACAAAGAAGTGTTCCTCGAATGAAATACTGCCATGTTTGAAAACATCTTACTTGCTCTCTTCTTGTAGTAGGAAGTTCTCAATCTGAGAAACTGGATGAAGGAACAGAAATTAAATGAGCATGATCCATTTAGGGTATTTCTTAGTAGCAGAATGCTAAATATTGCTGCGTTTTATTTGTTTGGGTTTTTTTGTTCTGCAGACAAGGTAAAACTCACTGTATTGAACAAGCAAGTCCTTGTGTAGGCAAGCATATATGTGTTGAACAGAAAGACATGCAGAAAAATCAGAAAAAGTTCTGGGGTCTTATACTCATGAAAAAAATCAGTATTTTCGTTTTATTAATCTTAATCTATATTCAAGGTGAGATGACCCTGTCAGCAGTGTATCCCACAAGAATGGCAAGCAGTTTTATATAGCATACTTTGGAAAAGAAACATCATTCCAATATTGATAATATATGTGTCCGGAACAAATGGATGCTTTGATTAGTTGCTTCAGATAATGTGGAAAACAGGTACATTTTTGTTGCCATGAGAGGGAAGTTGAATGATTCCTTCTTATCTTACCCAAAGGAATACATAGAGAAAATCAAACTCGGGTGGTATTTAACTCAGTAAAACCAGATTAACCTGGATCCTGATTCTCTCAGTTGATGAAATATCCATATACTTTATGACTCCAGAAAAGGTCTTAATGAAGCCAGCCCAATTAACTATTCAAACATCAGTGGATTAATCATGGGTTAATGGAAGATTACAGAGATAAGTCACCGTGTTTGCCTATTTTCACAGACTTTCATTTTATTCAAGGCAAGACCACCTGACTCTTGGTCCAATTTTTGCAGAGTGTTTCTTCTCACACGTTCTACAACCCTGAAATTATTTTTATGTTTCCTCTTTTGTGGGACTTCCATGTTTTCCCCTACTACGTTTTGTAAAAGGAAACATCAAGAGGTCATGGTATGATAGTAATGGTCTCACCACTGCTGTATCTGGCTTTCCAGTTGTGTATCTCTTGTTAGTAAACTCAAGTGCAAATTCATTCAATCATTTTGCTACAGGATGGCATTGAGTTATTATGTTAGTAGCACATATTTAATTCCTTAATGATACAGTATCTGTTTGGTTAACAGACTTTTGTAAACAAAAATATACCATCTAAAATATTATCTAAAATATATATACTTTAAATTATCTATATTTCTATAGATCTATATTATCTACAAAAATCCATCCCATCTTGTTTGAAAAAAATATTTGGTTTTTAAAAAATATTTGTTGACTGAGATTAACTAGAATTCTGTCTTTTAATTCTTTATTTGTTGATTCTGAAACAATTTTTGATTAATTTACTTCTGACTGGAATCAGACTAATCAATTTAAGCTCCATTTCCTTATCTTGAATGGTGAAAAAAAAATAATCAGTGTTTTCAGTCTTCTGCAGTTTTATTGTCACTGTAATAAATAAATAAAATTCAAATTAGGAGGCCAGATATTTCCTCGGCAAACGATTAAGTGTTTCTGGAAACATCTTATGCACCTGTAAGATGCTTATTTGGTTGTGATGTTGTCTCATATCTTTCTCAGTTGCTAGTGAATTAAGAATCTTTCCTTTATTCCTACGTGACCTGTGTATCTTATCTGGCTTTCTTTTAAAGACAGAACAAAAGTATTAATTGAATAAATGTTCCTTTTCTGCACTATTAATAATTTAACAATCCATGTCTAGTTAAAAGGCCGTTTCATTGCTATGATTCATTTCTTTTCCAGTGCATTAGAATTCCTCACTCTTAGCTGTCCTGCAGATGGATTTTTTCCATTGCTAGGTTTCCTATAGTCCTGGTGGTTTTTGTTCAGGTGGGTTTTGTGTTGCAATATTATTAACACAAAATTTGCAGAAGAAAGTCGTACCTTACAATTCAATAATACCTGTTGTGCTTTTGTTTGAGAAATAAGCACATATCAGAGAAATCTGAATGATATTGTCAACAAGCTATCTCAAAAGGCTCCTACATAAATAAAGCATCCACTGAATAAGAACAAAAGTTGTTACACCTGTAGATGCGCAGAAAACAGAAAATGGAAACTGGAGTAAGCAGTAAATTTTCACAGTCCAATAAATTGGATTAAACAGTAATTTTTCACTCTCTACGACTGCCTGAAAGGAGGTTGTAGCCAGGTGCGGGTCAGTCTCTTCTCCCAGACAACCAGCAATGGGATGAGAGGACACAGTATTAAGCTGCACCAGGGGAAGTTTAGGCTAGACATTAGAAAAAATTCTTTACAGGAAGAGTGGTTGTGCATTGGAATGGGCTGCCCAAGAAGGTTGTGGAGAAGCCATCCCTGGAGGTGTTTAAAAAAAGACTGGATGTGGCACTCAGTGCCATGGTTTAGCTGATAAGGTGGTGTTAGGTCATAGGTTGGACTTGATGATCTCCAGGGTCTTTTCCAACCCAGTTGATTCTGTTAAACTACCAATAAAGCCGTTCAGGAATCTTTGCTAAGATTAATAATTTCCAGCATATTCATAAATGAGCCATTCCTTGGGAAATGTGACAGTGTTTACTGATATTAAGTTTTTCAGGAAGGCCTGACCATGAAAAAAGTAGGAAAGAGCCGTATAAGACTGCATGGTCACTGCAATGGCAGGTGAAACTCAGTACAGATACATCTGATGTTCAGCAAAATATATGGGGAAAATAGATTTTACAGAGGAAGGAGATTGAATTTATTATTATTATGTTGTCTCTGAATTAAAATAGATTGTTCTGTTAAAAATGTCATCCTGTTGCTCAAAATCAAGTCAATATTAAGTCAAGAGTGCTATTGGTAGAGTAATAAATAGGGAATGCTTGTGCCTTCCAATGAAAGGTTTGGCGGCCTTAGATTCAAAACAGATGATAGGAAGTGTTTCTTAACCTGTGGTTATCTGCAAAACACCCTGACACAAGATGCTCCAAATGGTAAGAGTTTAAATGTATTCAGAAGTGAAGCTGTTCTAGACAATGCCATTCTTGCCAATGCTGTTGCTGGCATTTGATCCTACCTGAGGACTCAGAAAACTGGCAGGAGAGGGTATGGGATAAAGAGAAGGCAAGTCTGTACTTCTTGCAACATCTGGAGAAGGTGCTTGTTTTGCTGTGGAATTACTCTTGAAGTGGTCATCCAGGAGCCTGGAATAATGTAACCAAACATGGCCATGTGCAAAATGGACTGGCAGCACATTCCCAACACGATTATTCCATGTGAAGATACTGAGCAGTCTGCAAATGGTTTCAATGTCATAATGAATTTGATGAGAAGTATGGTGTCGCTGAATATGCTGTAGACTGATTTTGGTTCTAGTGCATCCAGTTTCAAGGCAATCCTATATTTGATAAATAAAAGGGCAGCCTCTGCCTGGTACCAAAATGCCTTTCCAGCCTTGTCGGTCATTGCATCAGTTTGTGCTTCAGCCTCTTGGTCTTTTCTAAGTAGCATTTCTTTGAATACTGTTTTTCAGAATTGATTAGAGGCTTCCTTGACTTGAAGGTACCATTTGGTAAATGATTTGTGATATCTCCTGCAGATCCTTTGACACCTTTTGACAGTTCTGTGTGATTTCTTTTCACTTTCCTCTGTGTGGTGAGCAAAAGATCCTTGTGGTTGCTCTTGTTCCTGGCAGTGTTATCCATGGGAGGAAGCTTGTCAGTCTCAGTTACGTGTCTCTTTTTGGGCCATCTTGGTTGACTTTGGTGCAGACTGTGCAACAGACATGTGACAGTGGCAGGAGCAGCAGATCTTTTTTCTGGGTTTCAGATTAAGCTTTTAGTGCTTTCAGTTTATTGGAGTCTGTTAGCTGAAGACTGTATTGATTTTGATTCTTTTTCTGATTTCATTTCCTATCATTCTCCTCCTTCTCTTCTCTCTTCCTCTTTCAGAGGGACTCCTCAGGAGTGTCTGTGGCTTTCCTCTTCAAGTCCTGGTTCTTTGTGCCAGGTAGTTCCTTGGTCTCTGCTCTTTTCTGGTGTCTATCTTTCCTGGGGGATCCAAGGATCTTCCAAGGAGATCCAATAGATCTCCATCACTTTGGCAGGTGACGGAGATCGATTTTCACCATGAGGTGATCACAGATGGTAGGTCCCTTATTGGCAAGAGCTACTCATAGGCAAGGGCAGTTTTTCCATGTGGAAGTCCTGACGCCTGTGGCTGCTGCCTCACACTGGGCACCAAAAAAGACCAAAACCCCATGCTTGTTAAATCCAGCTTTCACCCTGCTCAACCAAATATTTGAATTGTACAGCACTTTGAATTGTACAGCACTTGTCCCAGATTTTTACAGTCCCAAACCCAAGCCATTTCCAGACAAAACCATTTGCTCAATAGTAATCTAGGATGCCATCACATGCACTATAATTTATTTTGAGTTGTTGAAAACCAACTGTATTCCTTATTTGATATGATGATCATACTTGCTTCAGAAATAAATGTCATGGCTCCAGACCTAAAGGCATCCCTGGAGATCTTGAAAATCCATCTTAAAAAAAATTCGGCTGTTTCTGTTGAGAAACCTTAATTGGAAGCAGAACTAACTCTACTGTAGATCGAAGATGCATAGCAATTATGATCTCTGACCTTCATTATAATCTTGTAGATGACTATGCTTTACTCTTCAGCTCTGGTAGCCTTATAAACCACCTATCAATATTGGCAATAAAATAAAATAAAATAAAATAAAATAAAATAAAACCCATTATATGCCTACTGGTTCCTGGTTTTATCTTAGCCATGCAAGCTTTGCAGGGTTCAAGTTTAATTAATCTGTTCTTCCTGTTCTGAATTCTTCCACTTTACCAGCAATACAGTGATGACTCACAAGAACTAATTTTTTTAGTTCCCTCAAATAGAATTCATGTGTCTTTTTTTTGAATCTAGCAAATTGACTGTTTGTATTCCATAATAAAATGATACACACATGCTTGTCAGTTCCTATCTCAGTGAAGGAGTAGAAGAGTTTGCATACCAATTTTTCACGTATTTGTGGATTTTAACAGTGTGGGGCTGCCATTGTGTGTGTCCTAATTCTTCTGTAATAAGTGAAAAAATGATGTCTACTCAAGGAAGAAAGGCTCTGTTGTTGTTGTTCCCTGGGTAGCCTTGCTGCATTTGCTTTATGTTGAAATACTGATCAAGAGTTGTTCAGTGGAGTGATACCAGTGATCCTGTGGTGACCGTAGGCAAAGGCAGACCACCTGAGAGGGAAAATGTCTGCAGCAAGGCTGTTGCCAGTAGAAAATGCAGATTCAGAGTTCCTTGGTAAGAAAACCAGGAGGTAGCAGCACACCACCAGCAACAGGTGCAGCAAATGTACCTACAGGTGCAATTAAAGGGGGCAGCAGCAGACCCAGCAGAAGCTTTGAGAACCTGTGAACACTTGCAAGAACTTATGGCTCAGTAGGAGCAATTGCTACAGCAGGAACATTAAAAAACAAGAGGCTCCAGGACTAAGGAAAGGGATTAAAAGCTGTTGCTCTGATCAGGAGACCACAATAAAAAGGAAACCAGCACACAGGGTAAGTACAATGATGTTGAAACTCACAGGGAATGGTTGTCTCCCAATAAAATTAACCTGAGGGTAACCTGGAAGCATTTGTAGAGCTTTCAAGTGGCTTAATGTGATCCAGACACCGTTGGGTTGTCAAACTATCCAGTTTGTGGAAGACAGTTTGGAAAATCCGAGACTTGTTGCAGGAATTAATGTAGGGAATGTAAGGTCACGTGTCAAAATGTGGTCTAGTATTGACTAGAAGTGAAGACTAGATCTTACTATTTGCTTGATCTGAACATGAAAAGCATTCTCAGGAGCTATTAGAGTATCCATGGACCAACACTCTATTTTACTTCTTTAAGAGAGATTAAGTTGTTGATTTTCATGGAATTCTGTGGCATATTGTGAAGGATGACTATAATATACAGGATCTATTACTTTGAGCAAGCTGTTGATGCTTTAACTGGCACCTGATTTTCAGGAATGAGGCACAGTAACAGACATGAAGATTCTGTCTTTGGGATAAGAGAAAAGATAAGCAGCTGCCTCAGAAGTTTTCAGACACATTTGTTTTGGGATTAAGGACATGCATGTTTTTGGACACTTCTGTACAGTGGTTGCAGAACTTCTGAATAGGAAGCCTGTAGCATAGAGTAAAAGAATAGCAAAAGATGGTGTTAAGAACATTGAAGAGTTAGATCTGGAATAGATTAGCTCAACCATATTAGTTACAAAGTGTGATGGGAGATCTGACTGTGTATTGACCCTGCCACAATTATCTTTTGTGTGTGTTGGAACTTTTTGATGTCTTTATCTCAGATGAAGTATCAGTAGGTGTCAGAGACTGAAAATAGGCCATGCCTCAAACATTGACATAAAGTTTTGCTCATTATAAAGAAGCTACAACCAAAGAAGCCTCCCTGAAGACTGGAACTTTGAACTGAAAGTCAAACTGCTGATTAGATAAAGGGAAACCCATTGTTCAGTCATCCCCGGCTGAGTTTGGGGTGGGGGAGAGACCACAGCTCACAGAAGCCAGGTTTACACGACCCCCCCCGCCAAGTGAGGGGGGAGGAGGAGCTTTTGGGTGCCTGGCATAACCTCTGGTCAGAGGCAGTAAACGCCCACCCTCCGATTACACAAACCAGCCCAGCTGTGGAACCCCCAACCCCACAGGCCACATCCACAGGACTTTTCACGTGAGAGGCTTTGCACCGCAGAACTGCACGTGATGCAACAGACCCAGAGTCTGCTGTAAGAGACTGACCCCTCCCCAGGGGGATGTGCCTGGACATTGCTACCTGGCTCGAGGGTATATAAATCCATCGGATTCTATGCTTCCTGGAGGGACCTTCACCACCAAGAAGAGCAACTGGAGAGGATCAACGGAACATCGCTGGGATCCATGGAGTGGTGATATTTTCCTTATTCTGTCCCTATCACTCTTTTTCTGTGCCCTCCACCTGATTTTTCTACTTCTTTCTTTCTCTCTCTTACTTACCATCAAATAAAACCCTTACTATTGCCTGGCATATGGTCCCGTTTGCACTTTAATTCGGGCAGAGGTATTTCTAAGAACCTGAATAATAACTGGATCTTAACAGCAGGCTAACCTGGGGGTTTCTCTTTTGCGTGGACTGCAACAATATTGACAGCGACTAACACTGAGAAATGAGTTGTGAGGCTGATCTGCTTTCTTTGGTGCTTCTTTTCTGTTAGCATACATTTCATTCATTCAGCTCTCGTGGTAAGAGTTTATTGCTAAAAAACTGGATAGGTGTTCCCCACCCACTCTTGTTGTCAGGGCCCTGAGTGCCAACAACAACGCCTTCATTCCCTTCTCCTCTCTGACATGTTTGACCACCCACTGTCGAGGCCAGCTTTGATATAGTGCAGCTGTGTAACCTGGGATCTGATTGCTGCAAAAGGATTGGTGAAAGAGCTGCAAGAAGCTGTGTTGGAGGCCTCAGCTGGCTCAGGAGCTGAATTCCTGTTCAGGCCCTTGTCCTTGGTCCTTATCAAACCCCTACATTCAGCCCAAATCCATCTTTACCATACCAAAGGATACTTCTAGTAGGTAGATAAACAGCTCTAAAACATTTATGTGTATCACATCCAGCTCATCTTATTTTAAATTTAAATCTGTCATGCTTTAAAGTATAACCTTTACTAAAACCATAAACAGATTTTTCAATAAATCAGTAACACTGAGAATTCAAGAGATGGGAATTATAGACTGGAAATTACTACATTGAACCCATCCACCTCTGTCATTTCCAGTTTTGCTTCTTTGGCTGTTGAGAGCTCAGGAAAAGTTAAGCTTTTACTGTGTCTTATTTGGGAACCTCACACCTTTTCCAAAACCATAGACACTTAGACAGGAGATTCCATTCCTCCCTAAATCCTTAGGTAAGATAATAGTGCCCGCCACATTATGAAGTCTTATAAAGTGGGACCAAATAGTTAATAATACAGTATTGGAAAAAAGGCTCACACTCTTGGAATAAAAGCTGGTGCCAACAGGAGTAGGAGAATCATGGTTCATTCTCTGGCAGTTATGACTAATAGATGCAAAGTGAGACCAAAGATGAGGAACAGTGATGCAATTAATGCGGGCAAGAGAGATACTGAAGAACTTGATACTGAAGATATCTTGCAAGCTGCGCAGACCTAAGATGAGTTGAAACACTTTATTTTTGTTTCTGGTTAAAGGTAGATGTATGCTTTGATATCAGGTTAAGAAGAAAAAAGATACAGGCATTCCAGACCTAGCCTTCATCAAATTTTTGCATGTTTATCAAGATCCGGTAATAACCTCAAGAAGTCAATCACTCCTATTCTTATGTTTAATCTCAAAACTGGGAGAGGGGGAGACATTAGTGGTGGCAGGAGAACAGGTGAAAGCACTGTGGCTATATCCTGAAATTTCTATGATCTCCTCTCCCCAGTAGTACTACCAACACCAAAGTCAAATCTTATTCTTAGACTTATCATCAACCTACCATAACCTGGGAATTAACTGTAAGATACAAGACCTTGCACGTTCCAGCCCAAGTCCCAGTTTGCCAAGTAGCATTCCTTCAGAATATAATGAATTTTGCCATAACCACAATATTTTCCTTTGTCTTAACTGCACAGTAGCAGGTTGGGGTAGCCACAGAGCTATCTCCTAGGAGGTACTCTTTAGACACTCCTTCCTGTAGAACAGACTACAGTTAACAAGTTTAAAAATAAGAAGGATTATAGTAACAATGACTACAGAGTTGGGATAATGGCTTTGTCTTTTCTGTGAAATTTGTAGGACCACACAAATTATAACTGAGGTTGGTCTGAATGAGAAGTTTAGTTCTGCAAGGGAAGGCAGCATAGTTCTCTGTGAAAGGTAAAGTCTGGGGCTAATTTTATGGTATGGGGCAGTACTAAGAACAGCAAGGACTGAAGTCTTTTAAGATGTAATTTGAGGAGGCAGAATGAAGGTTGATGTGAATTGCTTCTTTTGCGTGTTTATGATGATTGTGTTGGAGAATTTACTGTTCTAATGAGTTTTAGGAATAGAAATAAGTGAGAGGATCAGAGAAAAAAATTAAGCTTATTGCAAGACTGAGCAAAGTACACAGGACCAAGAGGTTCTATAAAGACATTTATGGGTCCTTAAAGCATAGCTGAGACAAGGGCTACAATTGAAAGCAACATGTAGGTTCTGTACAAGAGGTGCTGAAAACTTTTGGGAATTTTGTGGGTTTAATTCTTGCAGAATTATGGTGATCCCACAACTGGCCTGGATAAAATGGTTTTATTTTTGTTCAAATGTGCTTCACATAAATTTAGGATGAGTGTGTGATTGTAAGGGAGTATAACAGTTCATCAGCAGCTGAAAAAAGTTAATTGGCCCAGTCTATACAGACTAAAACAGCTGGTGTTTAAAGGAAAACTGTGGTTAAGACTAGAGTAAGGGTGAATGTCTCAGGAACTAGAAGACATGATACCCAAAATCTAGGTTTATACTGGAACTACAAGTCTCACAGATCTGGAATAAATGTTTAGGAATAGGGGCGAGTGAGATTTCTTTAGGTTTGAAGCATATTTTGATTGTATATCTTATTTAAATCTGTATTTCTGCTTGTTTCATGGTGCTATGAAGCAAGTGCTCTAGAGCTAAACTGCTAACAATGTAGTTCAGGATCTTCTAAACCAAGATGCGGGATGGTCTTGGAAAGCCTGTCTAATACTGATGTGGACATTGATTGTTGGTAAAAGGAGGTTATTTATTGCACTTAGAATTTTTAAAGACAGGAGGTCAACTATAAGAAATATGTTTCTGCAGTTTTCAGATCTTGTTTTCTGCCTTTTTGCTGCTTCCAAAAATAGTCTTAGCAATTTAACCCTTTCTGTTCCTGACTCTGTGAGCCTTAGGGGTTACACATAGCCCACACCTTCAGTACATCTTGGTCTGAATCTCTGAACTGAAATGAAATATAAACAAAACAATAGACTTGTTGGCCAGGTCCATCTCATTCTGGCCTATTTGACTCTGCTAAACATATCATGCTAAGCCTGTAAATCACACATAACGGAAAAATTCAGTTCCTGCTTTCAAAGTTAAACTGCCCTACAAAATATACATTTTATTTGTACTCTAGAGTTCTGCACTATACCATATTGTGTATGTGACCCACTTCAAGCCTCTGATATTGTGCATTCTAGAGTACAGAGCTGCAGGAACCTGAAAAAAAAATCTTTTTCACTTTTTCATGTTCTCGAGGTTAAATAAAAGCTTTCTTCAGATATACTTAATTCATACTTCTGGTAGGTAGCATTGCTGGTAAACCCTGCACGTGCTGGTGAATTCTGCTCATATTCTCAGAGCTAGATTTTATCCTTTCGATAACAGTTGGTACCGAGAACCCAATAACATCTAGACAATTAACCAAAACCAGTTTGCTGCTCTAGCACCAAGTCTTTCACAGCCCTTTGTGCTTTTCAAGTGCTGCTAATAACACTATGCTCCTTCATCCCTCCTGGGGTGATCTTACAGCTTTTCTTAAACTAGCAATTCACATCTGCCTCCAAAGTAAGCAGAAGCCATTGTCTGTTTATATACCCCTGGATTAGCTCTCTAGGCACTGAGGAATCCAGAAATTAACCTAGATCTTCAGCCTTCTCTTCTGAAACCCTAAATCTATTTCAAATCCGGCCTTAACCATACTAAGAGGCTGAATTCCCTTCCCTAACTCATTTAATGCTATTTTTTCATGTTCTCTGGTATCTGTGTTCAGAATCCAAAAATAAAACTAGATCTTCAGTCCAACTATAACTGTAACTCCAAATTTAGGCAAATATCTCAAAAATACAAGGAACTAACTAGAATTGTTGGCCTTCACTGTTGTACCAACTTTACAGGCCTTGCAAATAAATTAGCTTTTCAGATTCTTCTCCCTGAGACCTGGAAATGTGTAATAGTAAAGATTTTTCATGTCTAATGAAAAATTTATTTTAAATGCGCTTTAAGCATTTTTGGTGCTAGCATAAATCTCTGCTGGTACCAAACCTGGCATCAGTGTCAGGAGTTTGCCAGTGCTACTCCAGCGAGCGCAGTGCTAAGCCACGTTTCTGTTCTCAGCCACAGGAGACTTGCCTGATATGTGACCTGTGGTAGGTTTACTTCTGAAGTGCATCACGAGGTTCACTCCAGTTGGAGTCTATTTAAGAAAAAATGTATGAAGCAGGGGTTATCTTATATATACATCTTTATCATATATGTGTATAAATCCTCATTACAAAATACACAAATCTCTTTTTCCTAGTAATATGATTGTTTTAAAATATTCCATGGTCTGAAGTCAAAATTTCTCACATGCATTAAATAATAGACTTTGCCTGCCCAATTCACTGTCTAAAAAAGGTTGCTGCTCACCTTTAGAATAAAAACTCAGTACTCAGTTGCCAAACATAATTAAATTGTGTTAAGTTTTCTGCATCAGAGTTGTTTTCATCTTTCACAGATGCTTCCTTGTATTTTCTATTCATGAGTGAGTTAGTAAATAACATAACATGCCCAAGAGACTTCAGAATCCAGAACTGATGCTCACTAAAAATACTTACATGCTTTTGTTTACTAATTAAAAAAACAAGTAACATTACTCTCAGAATTATTGGACAAAATTAAGATGTAGGTTTGTTTTTTTTTCCTTTGTGTGAACTCTGGGAAAATGCTTACAAGATAAAATGTGAAGATGATGTGCTACCTTACACTTTACTATGGTACAGTATATACAAATACATTATGTGCTATGATAAAATACTGAGCTTTAAAATACTTCATTACTCTAGATTGTGTAACTAAACCAACTTTGAATTTATTATCTGACAGTTCCAAAAACTCATTGTTTTTGAATAATTGAGAACTAGAGCTTTAGATTCTGAGATGTTAATTTATGTTACCAATATATGTTACATATTAAAAAAATGACTTACTGGTGAGTTGAACTAAGTACAAAGTTGCTTGTAGACCTTATGAAATATTACAAAACTTTGTTAACATTTAATTTTCTTCATTTTTTTGTTTAAAATTACTTCATTTTCAATGTTTCTCCACCTGCCTTCCCTAAAAATTACCCTAAACAACAGAACACAGTTGTAAGAGTGACCTATTTACTATACAAACTCAGTCCTAGCATACTAACAGGTGCTGAAAAGAAAATCTTCCCAAGACTTCTATTCCACCCAAAATTTCAGTGTCAATAAACAAATAAAAAAATGATACTACAAATATCTGTTAATTCCATACTTTAAAATAATTGCATGTATCATTGCATGCTTTGCTTACAACTGAATAAATTTAGGAAAAAAATGATCATGTAATAAACATAAGGACTTAAACTGAGAGTGCACAGGAAACCTTAATGTAGCTATTTCCAAGTTTTTGATTGTGTGACTTTGAAACCAAAGTAGGGTTATTTTTTTCTGTAGTTCTTTTTAGCTATCTGAAAATGAGTTATTCATTTGTATTAGATCTTTCTGAATGTTGAAGTAGAACAAATAGAATTCATCTTGGGGAGAGCTGAGTTCTGTTTTAATATTTATCATAGACCCCTAGAGCACAATGGGTGTTTCTTTATGTCTTTTTGCCTCTGAGCATGATGAAGTTTAATTATGGTTGGGGTCTCTTTAATTGTCCCTTACCTACAAACTCTGGATTTGAGAGCATTTAGTAAGACATATAGCCCGCATAAGATAAAAATGCTCTTTTCCTTTCAAAACTTATTAAAAAATTCCCTGCAATCTTCAAAATCCCCGCTAAACCTGAGAGCTTTTCTTTAAAAATATAAGCATAAAAATGCCTAATTTTAGTATTTCCTCCACACTTGTTTCAATAAATACTTGTGCTTTTTTTTTTTGCAGATGAGATAAAGTAATTAAAACCATCACAGTCTAAATGTGAAGAGCCCTCTACTAGCAGTAACAACTATCATAATTAGTCCTTACATGTAAAATACTTGTATTAGCTCTACCAACTGCCCAAACTCTATGTAGACAATTTTACTTCCCAGTGACCCTATCAACTTTTTTTGTATTTAAATTCACAGCTGCCCCCAGTTTAACATTCAGTAGCCTGGTGCCAAAACTTTTTTTTTAATTTGTTTTCAAATATTTTCATGCATTCATATATTTCTTCATTTAGGAAGACAAAATTTAACAGCTTAAATGCTTAATTAACATGCAGTCTTCCTTTCCCTACACTTTTCTCATTTTGTACATGCTTAAAACATTTAGATGAATTTAGAGAACTCTGAGCATAAACCTTTACTTACGTTCCACTGTGTGGCTTAGGTAGATGCTGAGCTCGTGCAAGGTGCCCTATACAAACAGAAGCCTTTGCAAACATGTGCACAATTTTGTGCCAAGCTGAACCAAGCTCAGTCGAGTCTTTCTTCCCCTCTGTATAGTGGCACATAGTTACAGCTTCCATCAAGAAAGCAGAGAACCTGAATTGTATGCCATGTGCTATTCAAGGGAAATCATGTGATCCAGGAGATTACACCTCCATAAGAATATTATTTTAAGGCTGCTGTGGGTGGTGTTGACTAGACATTTTGCATCCTTACAGAAGCTGTTTTTCTGTTCTAGAAATAGTTCAAGATTAAGAGAGTGAGACTAAAGGATGGACTGTACTTTCACAGTTTAGTGACCAGGCATCTCTGCTGAGAAGGCAACTCCATTGTAATTCTGCTCCTTGTTCACCATCTACATTTTATATTAGATAGTTATCAGTTTGATAAGCAACCCTCCTCATTTCCAGAAGATTGTCCTAGCTACCTGGTATCAATGTTATGTCTTTACTTCTTGGATGAAATCTTTTTTCAGAAATTTGAAATCATGGATGATTCTTAAATACTTAAATGTAGAAAAAGTCTTCAGGAGATATGAAGAGTATCCTTTCCTCTTGCAAAATGACAACTCTTAGAGAACTGCCTGAGTCACTCTAAAGTGTGTGTGTGTGTCCAGACTGAGGAACGAAGTCAAGTCCTTCCACACTTCACAAGGGATGTGTATGCACATGTCTGCAGTAATTAGGAAAAGACAGAGGGATTGCATTCTTAGTATTTTTCCAGAATAAGACATGAAATCCCTCTTAGCTCTTTGTTGGAATGGAAATAAGCACATCAGGGACAATTTAGGCTATAGAGAGGTTCATAAAAACATTTTCCTCGTAGTTTTTCTAGCAGCTCAAGGGAGGTGATCCTGCCCCTCTACCCAGCCTTAGTAAGGCTGCATCTGGAGTATCCAGTTCTGGACTCCTCAGTATCAGAAGGCCAAGAAGCCCCTGGAGCAGGTCCAGCAGAGGCCTGTGAAGAGGATTAAAGGACTGGAGCATCTCTCTTACAAAGAATGGCTGGGCCTGTTCAAACTTGAGAAGAGACAGCTGAGAGGGGACCTTGTGAATGTCTGTCAGTATCTGAAAGGAGGTGTCAGAGGATGGATCCAGGCTCTTATCTGTGGTGCCAAGCACTAAGATGGAAAAATCTCATGGATCAAGATAAAGGCAGTTTAATAAACTCAAAAACAAGGGCTGGGCACAGAAGCAAAGGAAAACAAAGCTGTATTCTCTACTTCCCATCAGCCACTTCCTGGGAAGCAGGGCTTGAGTACGCATAGCAGTTGCTCTGGAAGACAACCATTGTAATAATGAATGCTTTTGCATCTGAGCAGATATCATATGATATGGAATATCCCTTTGGACAGTTTGGGTCTGCTGTCCTGGTTGTTTCCCCTCCCAAGATCTTGCCCACCTGGAGAGACAGTGCTGATTCTGTGCCAGCGGTGCTCAGAAATAGCCAAAACACTGGTGTTTTATCAATACCTTTCCAGATACCAATACAAAGCACAGCACTGAGGGCTGCTGTGGTGAAAATGAGCTCCAGCTCAGTCAGATCCAGTACACTGACAAAGAACGAACTTCATTTAAAAAGAGCTGCCTCAAAATCTAGACTAATCTGCAAAAGCCTTATTTTTTTATAGATGTGATCTCTCTCTTTGAAACTGAGCTTTGTGTATCTTTAGACATATTTGACAGTGTAAATGGGATGAGGTCATTTTGATTAAGGATTCTAGTTTAAATCTGAAGAATTGTGACTTAAACATTTTCTATTATGTCAGTTATAGTCGTCCTAACTTTAAAGGATGCTGTCTCTAAGGACATCTGTTCTTTTCCACTGTCTCTTTTTTCTACCCAACTTAACAACACTCATACAGCTCATCCTTAGCTGTAGCCACAGAGAAGTCATTCAAAACATCAGAGAACAAAAGAAGCTAGATCGGAGTCTAAGAAGTTGCAACAGTTCAGTTTAGCACCACTTCATCGATATATCTTCAAAACAACAGCGTTGTGGATGAGACAAAGTTATGAAGTACATCTGAATCATCAGAATGAGTGCTTTCTTTTAATGGGTGGTGTAGAGGCCTAGAGACTGCGCACAGTCCTCTAATTCCTTCTGCTTGTTCCCCATGCCATGTGAATTAGTGTACAGCCCATAGTTGTGCTGATTTCCCAGAAGTGTGACATCTTCTCCCATCATGCAGCCCTCTCATCATTCCCTTATTTATGGCAACATAAATAGTGTCTTCAGCCCTGTTTCAATGATTGCCATCATGATTACTATGATGATTTTGATTTGATTACCATATCTCTCCTGACCACATCACCCTGCATCCTTTGCTTGCCACCCATCTCTGATTTCCTCATCTGATTGTTAATCATCACCTCCTTTCTCCATCTTTCCTAGTTGAAAGTTCTCCTCAGCAGGTTGCCCAGCCAGTCGGCAAAGACGATTTTGCCCCACTTGCTTAGGTGGTTCTCTGTCTTCCTAGGAGTCCTCACATCCTCAAAAACAGTTATAAAAGCTTAATTCCTGATGATGATACCAGGTCTGCAAACAGTTGTTTACCCAGAGGATCCTTCCAATCCTCCTTGAGCTCTTCCCTCTCAGCCAGGAGAATTACAAAGAAAGAACCTTGGGCCACCATGCCCTTGACCATTGCCCCAAGAGCCTTGTCAGTGTACCAGTCATGCTTGGTACACTCCAGGTCTTCCCTGGTAATGTCATTACTGACCAGCATGTCCATGCCATTGGAGCAATCAGGGGACCAGTGTGAGGGCTAGACAAGTCATGACAGTCTCCTGACAACATCCTGGGTCCCAGGACCCATCATACAGTGGCCAGTGCAGTTACGAAAAAATCATCCTCGTTTTTACTGCAGAGCCTCACTTCTCTGGGCACACTGTATCCACACTGAGTTGTAGGCAGGCTGTATCCATAGTGACAGAAAATCATTAAGGTGTCTAAAAGATATGTAACCCTCAAAGGCATACTTTAAAGAAGTTCTACTAGTCAAGGAAGTGGCTTGCCAGTCTGAACAGGGTGTCTGTGCTAATAGCTGCTGGTTCGATGTTCTCCAGACATACTATAGGGTGTTCCCATACCCAGGCCCCGGCAGCAGCGGGGGCTCCGTGAGGGGAGGCCAGGCTGCCCCAGCCGGGCACAGCCGGTTCCAGCCGGATCCAACCACCCACCGCAGGGCGCGGCTGAGCCCACGGCCGGGGCGGGGACACCTCAGCGAGTGTGTGTGTAAGGAAGGGCAAAAACACTGCAGAAAAGGTGCTGAGGAAAAGACAGATGAGACAAACAACGTTGTGAACACCAAGGTGAGAACAGAGGGAGGTGGAGGAGCTGCTCCAGGCCCCAGAGCAGAGATTCCCCTGCAACCCCTGGAGGAGCCTGCGGTGACACAGGTGGTTGCCCTGCAGCCTATGGAGGAGACCATGCTGTCTGTCCATGGAGGACACCACACAGAGCAGGTGGATGTGTTCTGAAGGAAGCTGTAGCCATGGATGTATACTGCTCCATGCTGGAGCAAACTCCTTAAAGGAGCTGCAGCCAGTGGGGGACACCATGCTGGAGCACGTTTACCCTGAAAGACTGACAGAGGGAAAGTGGGAGAGAAAGGAGCAACAGAGAGGAGCTCATATGGACTGATCACAGTGCCCATTACCCATCCCCCGTGCCACTTGGAGTTGGGAGAAAGACATAAAGGAGTCAGGAATGAAGTAGTGAAATTGAGCCTGGGAAAAGGGAGGGTGTGGTGAGGTCTTTGTTTCTCACCATCCCACTATATTTTGAATTTGCAGTAAATCAAATTAATTATACCTAAGCTGAGTCTCTTTTGCCTGTGATGTTAATTGTTAAATGATCTCAATATACTTACTTTGATCCATGAGGTTTCCACCTTATTTTCTCTCCTCATCCTGTTGAGGAGGGAAAATGAGAGAGCAGCTGGGTGGGGGTCTCTGCCAGCCAAAGTCAAAACACCACAATCCTTTGTCTTCCTGCAAGATGCACGTGGAAACAAAGCTGTCCACGTAGTCACAGCAGGGAAGCCCACATAGGACATATACTCATTTCCAAAACTTAACTTCCTGTAAAATTCCCAAATAAATGTATGTGTTACATGAGCAAAACAGCATTTTTATGTTACTGCTGCATTGATTGCATTGATGTGTTGCTGCTATTTCCTACTTTTAATAGGAAGGTCATTCCTAAGGAAGAATTTCTGTCTTGAATTAAGACAGGTTTTCTTGTCAGTCTTTGCTATCTGTCATAGGTAGATGAGCAGAAAGTTGTGGACTAGAGAAACAACAGTCCTGTGATATGATTATGCTGACTTAGCTATCATAGATTTTCCTGGAATGACTGTATGATACTGTATTCTCTATTGTCTGCCCTATGCCAGACATGAATCCTGTGCCTTTCTGTGTCTTTAAGCTGAGAGAAAGGAAAAAAAAAAAGAGCCGAGTGGTTTGTGCTTCAAGGACACATACACTCCCCTGCGTTTTTTAGCTGCTACAGAGCAGAGGAAGGCATCTTTTTTTTTTCCTCAGCTCTCGGCTCTCTGCAGCAGGGAAGAGAATGGCATTCTCTTTGGCTTCTTCTTCTTCTCTTCTGGACTGTTCAGCAACACCAGAACATCACCGGGACGCCCTACACCGTGGCCCAGAGAGGCCCATGCCAAACCCCAGCTCCGGAGAGGAGAGAGCCACACCACAAACGACTTTGAATTTCACCAGGTTCCACAGCAAGAGGTTTTATTATTTGACATTATTCTTCTTCCTGTGCCTGTGTGCACTTTTGCTTGTTAAATAAATAGTTTTTTTCACTTTCCTCCGAGGAAAATTTTTTCTGAACCTGGTGGGGGAGGCGTGGCTGTAACCTGCCTTCTTTGGAGGAGATGTTCCTTCCAGGGTGTTTCCCTTAATTTGTCTCAAACCGAGACAAATTATTAATTATTGGTGCCCAATGTGGGGCTCGAAGGAAAGTGAAAAAATATCCCTCCCATGAATTTTGCAGTCTTCCCACAGCTGCCATCATGGGTCATAACAGTTACGGGGTTTTAGTCTTTTAAGGATGAGCTATTCCAGCCTGAAAGCAAAGGCTCTCTTCTTCAATGTCTAAAAGCCTTTCACAGCATCTATAGGCTCTGGCTTGAGCACTTTTTCTTCACGGGCTGCATGTGGATTCCTGCACCCCGCCATGTACCTCATCACTTGAATTATAGGGAAAACAATTTGCTGTATTATAGTCCTGACCACGGCTTGCAGGAGAATTTCATCGCTGGCGCTGGGAGCGCCTCCTCGCTCTCCCTTCCTCCACCGGCCATGGTGCCGCCATGTTGGCCTCCTCACATGACAACACTTTTCCCTTTTTCTCTGACTTGGAAGAAAGTTGGTATCTGTAAGTTTTCAACTGAGAAGTTAAGTTGATCTTGTTCAGGCTCTGCCTCGGGGAAAGACTCCCGTCTTTCATTGCCGGCTGCGTGGGTTTTTTTGCTCAGTTCAGCATGAGCCACACCGGC
Source organism: Eulacestoma nigropectus (assembly GCA_013397775.1). Lineage (NCBI taxonomy): Eukaryota > Metazoa > Chordata > Aves > Passeriformes > Eulacestoma > Eulacestoma nigropectus. The sequence goes on along the minus strand of VZTE01000960.1, from coordinate 127,411 downwards.
TGCGCAGACCCCTGTGCAGGGGTCCGCTGACACCGTGTGGGCCATGGTGGCCTCAGTGAATCTCAGCCGCGCAGTCCCGGCTCAACTGGGGCGGTTTTCCAGCTGCACGGCTGCTCGTGGCTCTGGGGTGGCTTTCCTGGAGGCCCGGCTCCGCGCTGCCGTGCCGGGGGGCCCCGGCAGCCACTCCAGTAGGAGGCCCGGGGGCCCCCCACCTCGCCACCCCTCGGCAGGGGAGCAGGAAAAGGAATTTCCCGTGCTTCCTCCTTCTTTAAATATGTTGTCACGGAGGTGTTACCAGCTTGATTCATTGGTCTAGCAACTGTCTATCACTATGGGCTCTGTGCCATTTCTAAACTGCTAAAACCACCACATCTACGGACAGACGACCAACAGGTTGCAGCATTTCAATGTTAAAGTAGATTTGACGTCCAGTATATCCATTTGCTCTTGCTATTCTGAGTGAAGTAAGTAAATAAATGACCACCAGAAACTCTGATTAGGTGTGTAAAGAGAGCATTCCAAAGAGATGTCTGACTCGGTATCAGTAACATAAAGGACAATTTATTCTGAGGCTCACTAGAAGAGCAAGAGCAAATTATGTGGCTCTAAAAATTATTTCATTTGAAATTATGGCAAAACCCTTGATGCTAAGTCACAAAACAAGGAAAAAATAATACATAAAGAGATAAAAGATTGAATGAAATGCTGAGATCATTATCAAGCTGTTATGTTTTTAATTATGGTCATAAGCATATTAAGATGGACAATAAATTATTCTGGAGAAACATATTATGTTTCTTAATTAAATTTCTTTGAAAAATATCTATTTCGGTGTTGATACTAACTTCTTGTTGTCATGTGAAAATATTTCACTTATGGTCTTGCAATGTGAGAAGTAGCGTAAAAGATGCACCTGATTTTGTTATGCAAAATACTAGAAGACACAGGAGAAAAAAATAGAAATATGACTATTGTATAAACAAGGAAATACAGCTACAGTTGCATAACCATATGCAGCAGATACAGTGCGATTCTGGCTACATCAAAGTTAGCAGTATTTTCCATTTAGTAGGAATTTCTTTTTTTTCTAATTGTCAAGGAATCAAGGGACTAACTGGAACTCAAACAGTGCTCTTAAATTTTCCATGTGACTTTATTAATTCTTTCAACAGGGCATGTCAACCTCCTTATGTTTAAAATTTCCTAATTAGTTTTCCTGTGTGGAATCTATCATATTCCATCAAAATTACAGAATTAATTCAGTCTAGTATTCAGTGTAATTATATTAGAATTTCATCCAGTAATTATTGTGTTAAAATAAAGTTTTTTAATCATATCTTGCTCAAAAATGAAATGTATGATTTCACTTTCTCACAGTTTTGACAGAGATTGTTCCAATAGCTTAATCGTTTGTATACTGCAAAATATACTACATATTGGAATAAAATCAGTTTGGAAGTGTACAGATAAACAAACATGAAATCCATAATAAAAAAACATGGTATCACCAATACTTCATGTTATAATAGTCTGAAGGTTTTTGTTTTCTGAAGTGTCCTCTCTTTTCATGTTAGGAAATGATTTGAGGGTTCACAAAATTAATAGGTATCATGACCTTTTACTGGTTTTACACAGGAAGTTTTAATATGAGGACAGTGAGAAACCTCTTCCACTCAGGCTTTCCTGCTTGAAGGAGGGACACAGCAACTTGTAAGTTTTCCAAGATATATACAATATATATATATTTCAAGACATATAATCTTGGCAAGTGACAACCCAATGGACAAAACCTTACCAAGTATAGACATATGGGACTATTTACCTTAAACTTAATGTTAATTCCAGTTTTATTGCTTTCAGTAAGCTGTTTTTTGGCTATGTTTTCATGGTATTTTCTGTTGCAGAAGAGTAACATGAACTATGTATGTCAGCGAGACACCTCCACCTAATGCACAACTGTTATGTTTATCTCTTTAAATGTCTTTGTTCTGTCTTCCTTATTTTCTGTCTCCCTACCTGAAAATCACAACATTTAAGATGTGCTGTTTGACCCAGTAGCAGACAGTTTTCGGTTTGCACTGAAAATCAAGACATCCAGTTTATCTAAGCCACTTTGTGATAGAGGCCAAGAGTGGGTTCTTAGGAAATAGTATTCCTAAGTACGTCCTGACATGAACATTTTTCATAGAAACTTCATAAGGGTCAGTATCCATACCATTATTTTTAATATTTTTTAAAGAACATTTCTTCCAAAAATATGCCAAGAATTTGAACTCATTTTTATATCTTTATTATCCAGAATTTGCTGTAGCAATTAGTTAGCATTGTGAGAAAAAAGGGGGTTTTTTAGAATTCAAAGTGATCATCTGTGATCACTTTACTAACTTCCAAGTATTCATTTGTGATTTTCCACTTCAGGAGTGGTACTAAAATGCTTAAAAGCCTATAGGCATGCTCCCGACAGGAAAGAAATTTCAGCAAATGTATATCAACCTCAGTCATTATTGCCAGTCTAATTCCTCTTATGGATTTATCCTTAAGAGGAATTATTAGGGAGCCAATAGAAACTCATCCATCTAAATCCCTTCAGATTTTTAGAGTATAATGAGCATTTTCATTTCCCATGTTGAGACACTGTGTGGTATCTCCTTACATTCCTCCATCATGGCACTTCACCCTTGTCAGAAAACGGATGGATGGAACAATATCTTTGTTTATCTTGTTAACATTTGTATAGAGGCTGATCGGGACTACTACAGAAATTGAAAGTACTAATCCAAAGCTCACTGAAGTTAATGGAAAGATTTCCATTGACTCTTCTGGGTGCCATGTGGCTCATAGGCTCCAGAAAGGCAGGGATATGACAGCCTTCTTGAGAAAATTTCCTTTTATATGTTTATCATATGCTGGACGCTTTTGTTGCAGGGCAGAATGTCTGACATCTGCTCTTGGATGCTACCCTCGAAGATGCTGCATGAGTATAAATAATGACATACTGTGAAGGCTGCTTAACTAATGATAATACCGAAAAGATAAAACTCTGCTGAGACATCAATGCAAAACGTAATATGTCATTTATCTCATGTACTATTTTATCACAGATGCCAGACTGTTAAGGGCACAATATCTCCAATCTGTTCAGCTGTGTTATCTGTCAGCTGGAATGTTATAAACACAGACTGAATCATCACAAGCACAACATAGCTGACATTGTAGTGTATAAATGTAAACGATATAGCAGATGCCAGAGCTGTAAATTTACCTTGAGGTTTATCTGAAATTCACAATCCCTCTAAATGAGGAAGTCATGGGCAGGTAAAAGGTATAAGGAAGAACACGTTCTCAGTAATTTTCTTGCTTGTCCTATCCTGACACAACTGAACCATCCTCTAGGGCTGGCTGTCTTTAGCTCCACAATAGGAAAAAATACACATTTAGCATGTAAGCCCAGCCCAGAGTCCAACACAGAACTCACAATGCTAGTGTTTGTCCTTCAGGAAGATACTCAGTGAGGAGGGGAAGAGATCCATCCATGTGTTACTTATGAGCCTGGCACAAGACTTCCCAGGCTAAAGGTTACAACTTAAGGATTTAGAGCCTTGTGCACACTTCTAGAATTTGAATAACTCACTTTCTGTTCTTCCCAGCATTTTTCACATCTCACTTCAATTTCCTAGTAAGATATCCTGACTGACCAGCCATAAGACTGAGTAGATGTAAGAACCTTACCCATTCTTCCAGCAGTTGTGCCACTAACTGGACAAAAGCAACAACCAGTATGAAAAACACTAAGGGTATGTGAGCACACATATCTACTACCCAGTGATAATGTCCCTTTTGCCTAATAGGATGCTGGTTTGAAACATTAAGCAAAAAGTTTGCTTTTGACCTTTGTTGATAAATGGATCAAAAGAGGAATCCAAAGTTATTTAAAATTGCAGATGGAGAGAAACCTCCGGAGGGAATAAGTGTTCTGCCAGCATCTGCTGGCAAGTAAAGGTAACTGCTAATCCCCATTTGCAAGCAAGTAACGTAAGGATTTGAGGCTTTTTTAACATTCCAGTACGTTTTCATGGTTGAATTTTTATTCAGATTGTAAACCTGTGGCAAGAGATCTCAGTTCATGTGTTGTCTGCAAAAATCAGATGTTACCTGGCATGCAACAAGCCAATAATTAACACTTATGTGAGACACTGATTATTTATTTCAGAGTTGTGCAAGCCTGGGTGCTTGTGGAATTCCTCAAATCAAGCACACCAACTATCAAAACTTTCTACTATTTCTACATTTTAACAAACAAAGGAATTAGTGTTCATTGGCTACAAGTTACATAGTTCTCTTTTTAATTAGTATTCTATCTTCTGTTGGTTAATGATTCTCTTGTCTCTTATGCTAATTAGTCCCCATGCTCAGTGTTTCTCTTCTTTTGGGTCAGTAGGTTTCTTGTGTCAGTGGCCCCTGAGTCAGTGGTTGCAGATTTGCAGATCTCCCCCTGCCAGAATTTCCTTTTACCCAGTTGGAGCTGCTTTCAGCACAGTTGCTGAGTTGGGTTTATTAGTTTCTGCCTTATCTTGGAAGTTCTGCCAGTTGTTTTTGTGGCCCATAAATGCTGCAGCCTGTGACAGGATCAAGCTTGAAAAGATGAAAATTGAGAAAATGTGAAAGAGACCCCAATTTTCTTTCCCTGTCAGGTTAAGAATTTAGACAAGCCCCCCAGGTTCCTCTGCAAGGAAACCCTGCTGCATTTGCTGGAAACAAGGGGCAGAGGACTAAGGTGGTAAGTACAGCAGTAAAGTGGTGATGATGGTGGTAACACTATGACTGGGGCAAAAGATAAAACTTTCCAGCAGTTCGACTTCTCTGTCACAGACTACAAAATAGAATTAGGAAATATTCTAACAGTTATATATAGAGATTAGTTATTTTGCTCATTCAAACACAAGAAAGCTTTTTTTCAAATGGGGAAATATTAATTACTGAGTAAGCACACAGTGTTGTTTACTTTCTTAGTTTTCTTCAGGGGGCTTGCGACATAGTATTTATATCCTTTGTGGAAAGAAGTCACTAGAAATTATATCCCCAAATGGTCAAAGGAAAACATACATCATGGCAGCAGCACTGTTTTGGTTTAACCCCAGCTGGCAACCAGGCACCACACAGCTGATGGCTCAGTCCTGCACCAGTGGGATGGGGAGAGAATTGGAAGAGTAAAAGCTAGAAAACTCATGGGTTGCGATAAAGACAGTTTAATAGAAAAAGAAAAAGTTGCGCCCACAGGCTAAGCAAAACAAAGAACTAATTCATCCCTTCCCATCAGCCAGTGGGTGTTCAGCAATCCCCAGGAAAGCCAGGCTCCATCACACATAATGGTGACTGGGGGAACATCATCACTCCAAATGTACCCCCCTTCATCCTTGTTCCCCCAGCTTTTTATATTCAGCATGATGCCATATGGTGTGGGATATCCCTTTGGTCAGCTGTCCAGGCTGTGTCTCCTCCCAGCTTTCCAAAAAATGGGAAATGCACAAGTCCACAGGATCTGATGGCATATTCCTACAAGGATCAAGAGAGCTGGCCAATACCCATGTAGGCCACTTTTAATAATCTTTAAAGCATCATGGTAACTGGGGGAGGCTCATGACAACTGAAGGACAGCAAATAACACTCCTATCTTCAAGAAGGGCAAGAGCGAGTATCCGCAGAATTACAAGACAGGCAGTTTCTCTTCAATGCCTCAGAAGGTGATGGACAGAAATACGATTTGGAGTAGTCAACATGGATTTTCAAAGGGGAAATAATACCTTTCCAAACTCAGAGTTTGCCACAGTGAAATGACTGTGTCAGTAGATAACGGGAGGGCAGTGACTGTTACCTATCTTGACTTTATGAGTCTGTTGACACTGTATCCATCACATCCTAATAGAAAAATTGATGAGATGTAGGCTAAAGAAATAGGCAGTGAGGAGGACTGAAAACTGCATTGCTGGGCTCAAAGGGCTTGTGGCCAGTAACACAAAGTTGGGCCAGACACCAGTCACTAGCAGTATACCCCATGGATTGATATTGGGCCCACTTCTATTTGACATTTACTTTTATGATTTAAGTGGGGTAGCAGACTGCACTCTGCAAATCTGCAGGCAATATCAAACTGAGAAGAGTGGTTGGTTCCACCAGCCGGTTGCACTGCCCTTCAGACAGACCTCAGCAGGCTGGAGAAATGGCCTAGCAGAATGTCATGGCTGAGTCAGTGGTGCTGAGGCCGTACTGGAGTACTGTGACCAGTTACGGTATCCCTAGTACAAGAGAGAACACGGACGTACTGGAGAAAGCCCAGCAAAGGGCCATAAAGATGATTTAGGGCTTGAAGCATCTGTCAGATGAAGAGAAGAGTCTGAGAGAGCTAGAACTCCTCAGCTTAGGGAAAAGAAGGCTCAGGGGGATCTTATCCATGTGAGGAAATGGAGAAGAGGGGAAGTACACTGTTCTAACCAGTGCCTGCTGGCAGGACAAGAGGCAACGGGCACAAATTGAAACACAGAAAAAAGATGTTTGAATATAAGATAAAAACCTTTTTATAGTGGGAGTCAAACACTGCAACAGGTTGCCCAGAGAGGTTGTGGAGGCTTAATCCTTGGAGATATCCAAAGCCAAAGTGGACATAGTCCGGAATTACCTGCACTACTTTGAGCTAGGTGTTGGACTAGACAGTTTCCACAGGTCTTTTGCAATCATCCATTCTGTAATTTGTTTATTCTAATTCTACCCTGAGCATTTTTATCCTCTTTGGCACATGATAAAAACAAAAATTACAATGTTAAAAGCAAATGGTATGCACTGCTGATTGACAGAACATCATTGTTCTCGAGACAATGAATCTCTGGAAAAAGTGATTCTACATCCTTTCCTCAGTCTAGCAAACTGATGATATGCATAAGGATTTTATAGGTTTATGAGCTTTGGAGAAAAGGTTGTCTAAAATGCAGAATGTTACTGTACATGTTAACATAAGGTGGTCAAATATTGTTCATAGATCTTTGCAGATTACTACTGAAATTTGAGAAGCAACTACAGAATTAGTTATGTAATGCTACCCACATGTTTCTATTTTCATACAGAGAAATTAGTGCAGATGTGTTGTAGGTGTATACAGTACCTTCTGTCAGTGCACCTGGTTTTATCAGGGATGTTTAGTGTGATTAAACAATAGATGTAATTTCATTCACTTATCTCAGATGACTCGTGGGAAAAATTTGAACATAGCACTTTCAAGCAGAACTTCTATAATCTAACCATTTCTTATGATTTCTTAGCGTTGTTTTAAGAAGGCAGGCTCTGATTTTAGCTAATGAGATGCTTACTTCATGGTCTTTTTGAAATCTTTTTCATTAGCAGCAAATGAACATCTCCCTAGACGGGTGGCCACACATTCTGGCTATGTTCTGGGCATTTCTGCACAGTCTGGAGGAGTGCAGTGTCATAATTTAGGACAGATATTTCTCTACCCAAATTGTCACCAGATGCCAGAGAATGCTTCTGATGCATGGTATGATATTCAGTTAGCAAGATATATCACCAGCAAGACTTTTGTTGACTCCTTATTTTAATGGATAATGTTTCTTTTGAGAATGACAGTCCTGATGTCCATTTATAAAGGGAAAGATAAATAGCCTGAGGGTCAGACTGTTAGGTGTGCACCCCAGTAAGGCAGCTTATTATCAGCAATGAAAAGGCGCCTAAAGTTGGACTCAGAGTACGTAATTCCTGGATGTCTGGACTGGGGAATATTCACCCAAATGTAGAGTTGGTCTTCGTAGCTGTCATGATAGCAGACAGTCTGGGGATGCACAAACAGGGAACAATTGATAATCACAGAGGTGCTCAGGTACCTTTTGAAAGACACCTGGGACAAGCTGGAACTTTGAGCCTTTCTAGTGAGTCCAGGACATCTGGAGAAATTATGGGATGTGATGCTGGAATGGTCACATCCTATCCTGTTCAGTCAGCTCTCAAATCTGCACATAAAGACATTGTGCCCTGACAAAAACATAATAGCATGGTTTAGCTACTTTTCTCTATCCTCTGCTGACCTGGACCTGCCTGCCTTGTCCTCACCCACCCAGTCCCTCTTCCAGATCTTGCTGTCTTTCCATATCTGTACCACTCCCCCCCGGCCACTCATAGTGCTACTGCTGTGTTCTCACCTTTAGCTGATACTCTGTGTGCTACTGCCATATCTCATTAGTTCCTCGAGCTTCTACCAGCCCAAAAGCATCATATCTAAATCTGGAGTTCCAAAAAGAAATGCCTGGTCATGCTTGTTTGTCACGTAAAAAGGGGAGATTTCCTCGACCCTGTTTGATTTGTCTGTCAGCACCCCAGGAAAGCTGAGACCCTTGTGCCCAACCAGTCTGTCAGTGTCCCATTATGAGGACCCTTCACTGAGCGGTCCTGCTGGATGGGAGGGCCAGACTGACTTACTCAGGGAAATGCACCAGCAGCAAAAGGGAGACCCCTCAGCAGGTGTTCCTCTTTACTCCAATATGTTCCCTGCTGCTGGGGACTGCCAGCCCATGTGAAGGACTCATACCAACAGTTTATGGAATATCCCTCTTTAAAAATATAAAATCGTGACAACTTAAAGTTCAAGGATTGCTGGTGATAATATCTGACTGCAAAAATACATTCAAAGCAATACATGGACAAGCTCTAATCCCCAGTAAAATGTTCAGCTTGCACAGAGTGTGATTCTTACACAATAGGTGTCCCAACAGGGGAGAAGACAGGTTCAGCCCATTGACTGATCCCAGCAGTTACAATGGAGCCTTCCCTAACTTTTCCCCATTCTCAACTTGGTTTTACGCTATTCCTCTATGTTTAGGTGGAGCTTGAGTGACTCTAGTCATGCATATCTTTGTTACTGATTGGTGTAAAATTTTCTTGCTTTGCTTTTAAAGATACAGTCAAAAAGAATTTAGAGTGCAGGCCCAGTGAGGGGTGGTCATACCATGGAGATGAGTGACGCTGGGATGGAGGTGTGGATTAATACTACAATTAGGCTACAATGAACCGAGTTCGTCTGAGGAGAGAGATTTCACCACAGTTGTTGGCTCAGCAGCAGGATATCTCCTCTGCTATCTGCCCTGGCTGACAGGCGTTATGTGGTTTATCAGCTGCAAAGTACCATCAGGTTCCTTTCCCTTCAAGGATTTCAACAGAGACTGGCCATGATGTCTCCACTCTGCTCCTCCCTCCGTTCCATCCCCTTAACAGGTGTGTGTGTATGGGAATCACTGTGGAGTAGGTTTCGAGCATGCCAACTGCATTCCAGCCAGGGAGCAGCAACTGTGTTTTACCCTATAATCCCCATACTGTTATCATTTCTGTTAGGATGCAACTATAACTTCTCAGTGTCCTCTAATTTACTCCTAGCCATCTTTCCACACTTGTTCTTTCCTCCTTTCTCTCCCACAGTCTTAGCTCATCCTCTCAAAAAGTCCTATGGTCAGGTCAAGCCAGTTTTGGAAGCTGAAATATTTCAAGTTCATCATTAATAAAATGAAATAAATGGCAGACATTTAAAAGTTCAACACAGCCCATGTGGAACTTATTTCTTGGAAAATTTAAAACATTGGTTTCTTCCTTTATAAACTGGAGGCTTTCTGAAATGGAAGTTGAATACTTAACAGAATTTTAGAGAAAGTGTTATAATTATTACCTGCTTTTTACAGCAAGGACTGGAAATCAAGGTTTTAGGGATCTGAGTTACAAAGAAGATAGTTACAATGTTGAAGAACCCAAGTAAGTGAATAGGCAAGGCCAAAATATTGTAGTAGTGTTATTAATTGTAGCAGGATAAAGATACTTAGCAAGGTCTTTTCTCCCAAAGTTCTCTTATTCAGTCTGAGTCTTTGTGATGGTGCAGAAGACAAAGTTCCTAAGAGACTAATCAATAAAAGCAGTAATACTGGATTCATGTGGCATTCAAGTAAAGGTGAAACTAATGTAAAATCACTATGGAATCCTTTCCTTATTTGTAGCTATCTTAAATTTTCTACGAAAATTTATGTAAGAGGCAACTTTCTTGCAAGCACTTTTGACTGTCAGAGTACAAGTGTGTAACATACTGAATGTGGGGAGAAAAGGTCTCATGCTGCTGTAAATACCTGTGGTCTTCCATGCCAGATTTCAAGATGGATTGTGTTAGACAATTTTTAAACAGTAGTCAGACAGGGATGTCACTATTTCTCCATCCTGTGTGATATGTATGCAAAATGACAGTTGTGGGCACAATTTAAGGTTTAAATGGCAACTGTCAGGTGTTGGCCAGTCCATAACTTCACTAAGATATATTTTCTTTTTGGAAATTTTTGGTATGATAGATTTTTAATCAGAATAAAAGTTCCATGCCCATACCAAGCATAGCTAATTGTGGTCTTTTCATAGTGCCATAAATACAGAAACTCCTACAGATCTGTATCTCCTCTTCTGAGTGGCTTTTACCTACTGTTTGAAGTCACCCAAAATGATCTTTTATATGCATCATACATGAAGGAAGAACAAGCCTGTCAGTCATACAGTATCTCATGCATGATCAGAAATCACCTGGGATTTCCTAGTGTATTCTTCAGCTGTTCTCCAAAATGCATTCATATTAATTTGCCAGCCTGTTTAAACATGAAGATGGCTATGAAGATCAAACTTCTGTCTTAAAAGACTGATTCAGTAATATAAATATATGAAGCTGTATGCAATTCTGAAACTGTATCATGATTTCTGTGGAGTGATAGAAGCATCAGGCTGTTGTTGCATGTTGAATGAATTTCAGCTGTATTTGCTGTAATACTGAAAGACAACTCACATCCTATTAATGAAAGACTCAGAGTAACATAGCTCTGTTGGTATCTCATTTTAACAATACCTGTGTTTATTAAAATGAAAACTGCTCTTTGTTTTTAATTTACTCTGTGTGAGTCTGCTTTGTCAGTCTCTCTAACAAGACACCTACCAAAAAACAATCAACAAAGAGAAAAAATTCCATGTTTCAGTCAAAAGAAAAATGATTAAGTTTCAGGATAACACAATGATTTTAACTCAGATAAATACTTTATCTAAGTAGCATATGGCTGTTAATCTGAGTGCCATTGGTCCATATTTGTGCATACATAAAAATATATTTCCATTAACAATATCAAACATGAACCTATAATTTAACAGCCTATATTTGTATGGGTATCCAAGTCAGAGTTTAGTAGTGCTGAGCCAATAAAAATCATGCTGCTTGAAACATTTTATTTGGAGATTCAGTGCTCTCAACAGATCATATTATTATTTTCCATGCCCTGAACTATATACGAATAAGAAGACAAAGGAAATGGAGATTGTGAATTTCAGCATGAAGGTGCTATACATGGTGCGTGTATATTTGAACACTAACATCATGAAGGAAATAGCAGACTCAGAATTTCTTTGTGGAAAAGATTTGTGCTTGATTTGACTAGATCTCAAACTGCACTGTATTTAATTTAATCAATGACTCTCCAACAGTAAAGACACAATCCTAAACCCTGTATCACTTGAAAACAAAATTTGTTGACTTCAGGTCTCTATGTCAGATTTGAGAAAAGGATGAAGAGTTCATATTTTTCCCAACTCAGCATGTCTAGGTGCATATTTCAACAGAACACTTTGGGAGGACTTTAATTTGTATAATTTGCTCTTTTAATTTAGAAAAACAATACAAAATAATGTCGTTTATCTGTGGATTGCATGAGATAAGGCCAACTCTCAAAAAGTCAGGGCCAATTTGCTGTAATTTGGAGCGTAAAGTAGTGGGAGTTACTATGTAACAGATCCAACTGAGTGTGAGAGAGCAAAACTTATAGTTTTTGTTTCAGAGTTCTTAAAATTAATCCTCATCCTCATTTAGGAGACATTCATGTAATAGCATAAAGCCTCTTAGTCCTTAGGGAAGTGCCATGGACAGTGCTTCCCATTACATCAGAGACTGAGCTGTCTGTACACTGAAATCAATACAGCCAAGAAGATGATTTGGTATATCCCCTTTCTCAGCTGTGATTCATCATTACAAGTCATTTTGCTTTCAAAGATTTTTTTCCCTAGTCTGACTGTCCTGAGCAACCAAAAATACATGTTAGGAAAGCAGAATTTATCAAATTATTTTTCCATTGAGAAGCCAAGACCTGTTTACCTTTCTTTTTGAAAATGGTCTACAGAAACTTGAGAAAATAAATTAAAATAATCAGGATATGTCCCCATTTTTTTTTCAACCACTGCTAACAATGTTAGCTGCTTACTCAAAATGCAGCAGAGAAATTTGCAGAAATAATGGCCAAAGGATGAACATGAGAGTGAGACAAAGGAAAAAGCTTGCAATAAAACCAGTGAGATTGATCCCATGTAGTTCCAGCCGTGTAAGAATTCAGCTTCTGAGGTAATCCATTGGTCTAGGAACTCTCTGCAGCCAGAATGGACAAATAATCACCTTGTAGTGGTGGGTCAGCTGTTGATATTTAGTGAAAGTGTTCAAAATTCAACTTCAGATTATACCACCGGATATCTATTTTATGGTTAGCTGAGACACTCTTTTAATTTTGATTGACTCTGTTTAATAATAGTCCATTGAATATAAATTAAAGAAACAGCATACCTACAGATATTTATGTGTAAACACCTGCATTTTGGTGTCTTAATTCTGAACTGACTTTCTTCAAGGTTGGGTAGCAGGTAGAGAGAATCTCTGCAGAGACTTCCACAGCCAACCACCTGTTGTATGCTGCCACCTACACACTCTTAATTCATCATAAATATAAGACAAATGCATTATTTTAAGTTTCAATGAAAGAAGTTTAATCAAATGCACTTTAAACACATTTGAAATGGGCTACTAATGCACATAGGGTTGGGTACCTCAGTGGAATAGATTCACTGTGATCCATCACACCATGTCTTCAGTTGGAAGGCACCTTAAAGATCATCCAGTTCCAATCCCAATAACTCTACCATGAGCAGGGACACCTTTCACTAGACCAGGTTGCTCAGAGCCCCATCCAACCTGGCTTTGAACACCTCCAGGGCATCCACAGCTTCTCTGGGCAATCTGTTTCAGTACCTCACCACCTGCACAATAAAGAATTTCTTCCTAACACATAATCTAAACCTACTCTCTTTCACTTTGAAGCCATTTCCCCTCGTCATGTCTCTACTTGCCCTTGTATAGTCCCTCTCCAGCTTTCTTGTAGGTTCACTTTAGGTACTGAAATGTCACAACTAGGTCACCCTGAAGTCTGCTCTTTTCCAGGCTGAACAATTGCAATTCTTTCAGCCTTTCCTCATAGCAGGGGTGCTCCATCCCTCTGATCATCTTGGTGGCCTCCTCTGGACTCGCTCCAAAAGGTCCGTGTCTTTCCTGTGCTGGGGGTCCCAGAGCTGGATGCAGCACTGCAGGTGGGGTCTCACCTGGGCAGGGCAGAGCAGAGGGGCAGAATCCCCTCCCTCACCTGCTGCCCACGCCGCTTTTGATGCAGCCCAGGACACGTTTGGCTCTCCAGGCTGCAAGGGCACACGTCTGGGTCATGTCCAGCCTCCCACCCACCATCACTCCCAAGTCCTTATTGGCCAGGATGCTCTGGATCTGGTCATCCCCCAGCCTGGATTGATACCAGGGGTTGCCCTGACCCAGGTGCAGCACCTTGCACTGGTCTTTTCAAATCTCATGAGATTCCCATGGGCCACTTCTCGAGCTTGTCCAGGTCCTTCTGGATGGCATCTCATCCTTCAGGTGTGTCACTGCACCACTCAGCTGGGTGCCATCTGCAAATTTGTTGAGGGTGCAGTCAGTCCCTTCATCCCTGTCATTAATGATGATATTAATTACACTGGTTCCAATATGGACCCCTGAGGGACACCACTTTTCACTGATGTGCACTTGGATTCTGAGCCTTTGACCGCTACCCTCTGGATGTGACTGTCCAACCACTTTCTTATTCATCTAACAGTCCGCCCATCAAATCCATCTCTCTCTAATTTAGAGAGGAGGACATTTTGTGGACTATGTCAAAGTCTTTACACAAGTTCAGATAAATGATATCTGTACCTCTTTCTTTGTCCACTGATGTAGTCACTCCACTGAAGGAAGGCTACTGGGTTGGTCAGGCAGGACTTGCCCTTGGTGAAGCCGTGCTGGCTGTCTCACATCACCTTCTATTGTCCATGTGCCTTAGCATAGCTTCAAACAATAATCTTGAGATAGATCTGATTTTTATTCATCAGGTTCCTGATGTAAGTGCCTAAACCAGAACTGGTCCTCCCTGAGTGAGAAGAGACTGAAACGTGTCTATTTAAGCTCATTCTTGTTGCCAGAAGGAAATGCAAAACTCTTCTACTTTGCATTATTTAATTACTATTTATTGAGCAAAAAGGAAGGAGGAAAAGGAAAAAATGAATCATTATTCCAGTGATCAGACAATTTATTTGAACTATGAGAGAATTTCTTTCGTCCTTGCTTCACTGTTCTGGTGATTTAATTCAAAAAAGGTGGATTAAAAGAAATGTAGGTTTCTCAAGAAATCAGCTAGATAAGGCAGAGCTTTTGAGGGTCTAATGCTTGATTTTATATGCCTCAAGTTGAACTAATATGTAGTGCATAGTCTTCGTGACCGGTAGATCTGCAGAGCACAGCACTGTGTAGTATCACCACTCAGACAAAGGACAACTGTGTTTGTGGAGCACTAATCTTGAGGAAACGTGCCCTCGCTTTTATTCACTATTAAGTTGGTTTAACTTCTATGCTCAGTGGCTGGTTTGGCACACAAACCTGAATCTGAATACATCCAGTATGCTCAGGGCCCTCATGGTTCTGGTCATATTACCCTCCTAAAACCTCAGGAGATTCATCTTTGAATGCTCAGAGTGCTGCAGATGGATGTGGGCCTCCACTTCTGTGTTGTCTCCATGAGAATAGGTCAGATAATCTTCAGCATCTCTGTATAGGCACATGAATCATTCCTGAAATACCTAAAAGCTGTTCTTCTAACTCTAGGATAATAATCCTTTCTATAGTCAGTGAAGAGAAAACTATACTAAGAGAGGGTGACTCAGGTAACTAACTCATCCTAAACACCTATTTTATGATGCTATGAGTCATTTGGTGAAGATACGTCTTACACACCATTATATATAAAGGGAGTAACTGAGTTAGACATCTAACTTTTGAGACACAGATTTTAGGTGAAATGAATCTTCTTTGTACTTAAAACTAACACTGTAACTTAGCATCATAATGTAAACATGTTGACTTTTATTTTTGGTCTAAAACCCAGCAAAGAGAAGCCTAATTTTCCAACAGATTTTAATAGCTGTTGAATCCATCATAGACTGAAAACTTGGGGGGATGGGGGTAATTCTGAGAAAGGAAAAAAGTTTTTGTAAATGAAACACCTCCCCCTACAAAAAAAAAAAAAGAAAGAAAAAAAAAAGAAAGAAAGACAAAACACCAAAAAAGAAAACACTGAAAGTAAAAGGTATTTGTACAGAAATTCTTTGGGTTTAGAATCATAAATTTCATAATTCTAGAATACAAAGTAAAATGTTTGTCTCTTCTAAAATCTTACTACGTTTGATACTGTGCTGTCAACAAGAGACAAAAAATCATTGACAATGCACATCTGTACTCTAGAAACAGGAATTTGTAAAGGAAAATCAGGTCATGATTCCACAGCAGACTGTGTGAGAATGAGCTCAAGCTAACTAATGTAAAGTCTGCTCAGATGTTTCTGATGTATGCTGAGATGAGTTGCCCATAGAAAAGGCAAAAGAGAGACTTGACTTTTGTCTCTGAGTAGCTACATAAGGAACAGAAAACTGCTGGTTGAAAGCTTTCCAAATCTAGTAAGCAAGGTTATAAAAAAATCTGAAGATTAGTGCCTGAGGTGAGTAAAACTGGGATTGTGACATAAGGCATGAGTGAATTAGGTACAAGAAAAATTTTAGATAAAGAAAACATGAAAATCCAAGTAAACCTGGTGGCCACAGATATGCTAGATTTCAGAGATCACAGTGGCCTTCTCAGTCTTGGACTATCGACATCCAGAAATTGCATGATGACTTAAATAGAACAGGACCACTGCTGATCCTGGTAGCAAACATGGCTTTTTCTCTGTGGGACTTGATGGTGATCAAAGATTTATCCCCAATGACAAGAGCTAGGAATCCAAAATAGAATTATATACCTTTAGGATTTCTTCAAACCTCTCTGGGAATTACAATTGCCACGCTTGCTATTGTGGTAAATTAAAGTGGTGGCGTCCTGTCTCCTTAATTTTACTGTAGATGAAAAGCAATTCTTGTTTAAAGCTGAAAAAGCCAGAATTTTAAGAGCTTGTTAGACTCTGGTAAACTGGGCATCTCCAGCAGCTCATTCTAACTTGATGTAGGACTATTCTGCTCAGCTGACTCCTTTCTTGTTTGCTTGCTAGCAGGAAAAGTCTTCTCTGCTTTAGATTTACTCTGATTCTGTCACCTTTACTTTTATATCAAGTCTTGAGAAAAACTGGAACAAAATAAAACCTCTTCAGAGCCTGAGTATTAGAAATCCTTAGCTCTTTTTGTGGCCATGCACTTCAGCCTTGTTGCAGCTGGAAGAGGCCGTGTGCCTTTTAATGGCCTCATGAATCTATCTGACTGTTGTAGCAAGTGACACTGCTCATCTGACAGAAAAACTTGATTAATATAAATGATTTGTGGGGAACATTCTGGCAATTCAGCTTAAAATTGTTTGCTATTTTGTTCACTGCTCAACTGGAAGCTTTTCGTGACTGAGCAGACGGTTTATGAGCATACTTTGTCTGAAAAATGTCATAAAGATGCATTGCATTGTAGATGTAATTATTGATCTCGTGATGTCTGTTAAATTCAGAGGGTCAGTGCACACTAGATGTAACTGTTGAGAAAAAAAATTCAGATATGTGTTTTTTAGGTAAAGGTGTTTTTGGACATTACAGATAGAGATTACACAGTCTGAGGATTTTGCTAATACAGCCACAATACAGGACAAATGAGAAGAGACCACAAAATCTACAAAAGTTTTATTTAGTCAGCAGATTTACTGAGAGAAAGGACTAAGCAGGAATTTCTTAGCATATGTGAATGCACCTAGGTAAACGTCTCCTAAATTTAAAGTACTTTAATTGTAGTATATGGACACCCATGTGTTTTTTACCAACTTGAGTCTGAACACAGATTCTTTTCCAATTTTCTATCACTTTAATTAGAAAAAAAGATAAGATGAATCACAAATCATCCCTTTGATATTAAGGGATGAGAATACATTTTGGAAACTATGCAAATCTAAAGTAATAACAACAAGCAATAAAGTAGTACAGTTGTCTTCATTAACAGCAGGCAATAGAAGATTACTCATCTTTATGCAGGCTAGCACATGAGGTGAGTGAAGCTTGTGCTTTGTTAGCAAGTCTCAGTAATATGTTCTGAAACAAAGAATTAGTAAGGGTCAGAAAACCAGTTCCATTCAAGATTAGCATGTTAGCCTGTTTATTAATCTTTTATGTTTATGCAGATAAATGGAAGTGCACAGGTGCACATAGATTTGCAGTATTTGCAGCGCAAGTAGAATATTGTTACAATCTCATTCTCCAGATATTTCTGAAAAAAGAATGCAAAACAAGTGCTAATTCTCAAGTTTCTTACTGAAAAGATTTTATTGATCACTGTTTATATAATCAATAAAGATATTGAACAGTACTGGTCCTGATGGGGAGATACACCACTTGATACTGTTTTGTATTTGGACATTGAATCATTGACTGCAGCTCTTTGTGTGCATCTATCCAGTTTATCCCTTATCCATCAAATATATCATCCATCAGATCTGTCCCTCCTATTAGAGACAAGGATGTTGTGTGAGACCACGCCAAAGCCCTTACAGAGGTCCAGGTAAATGACATCAGTTGCTCTTCCTTAGCCACTCATGCAGAGACTCCCATCATAGAGGCCAGATTAGTCAGTCCTGGACACCCTACTCAGGTGACCCTACTCTGAGTTGGAAGTCGGACTAGGCCATCTCCAGAGATGCCATCCAAACTTAACACTTCTGTGATTTTTTCGACTATGCTCATAATTTTGGAGAATGTCAACTTAAAAGGGCAGTATTATTTCAGTGATGTCTTTTTTTCAATCCAGAGGTAAAATTGTAAAAGTGCCTAAAAAAACATGTCATCCACACAGTTCTTTGAGAACTGTAAATATTTTTATTGATTATTATTTTTAGTAGGCTGCAGAATGTATGAGTGAAAAAAATCCTCATTTTAAATATGAATTATTTGATGCAACCTGATTGAAAAACAAAAATATGTCACTTGCTTCCATGTGGTGAAAACCAAATTATTTGATGAAGCTCTTTATCAGTAACAATGTTATGAATTTGGAAAAGCTAAATGTATTCCCACTGCTTACCCAATTGATTATCACCTCCCAAAACCTGTTATGGTTATAGAAAAATGGATGTTGTAAATCAGGATAGACCAGATTAGTGTGAAAAATCTAATCTAACAGTCATTGGTTTCATTAGACTTTCGCTAAGACAGTGAGTTTTCCCTCTTCCATAGGTAGACAACCCTTTGGACTGAGTTTTGAGATTATAAGGAGAAATCTGGACAACTGAATTTAAGTCATGAATTTTTTCAATCAGCTACTTTATTTCACTAGGGGTCAACTTTGAAAAAGTAGTCCAAAACAATTTGATGTGAACATGTTAGATCTAACTGTCAAGGAATCATCTCTGTTCTCTATTAACAAGAGCTGCTACAATTACTGATTATCTCAGCTAGTAAAATTGAGTGCTTTTATTCAGCACTTCGTCCCACAAAATGAAGATCCTATCCTGTGTTACCATCACTTTTTCACAGTATTGGATTTCAAAGTAACACGTGGTTAATATCCAACATAAAGTATAAACTTAGCAAATGTAAAGAGTGAGTAAAATTTTAAACTATAATTTTATTAAACAGGAAGAAGACCATTAAGAGAACAATATAACCATGTACAAATAGAATAACAAACCACGGTACTCCTTCAGCAGAAGTTTAATGCAGACCCTTAGCACTTTTAAAGGTGTAGTGCCTCTGGGATTAATAGACCCAGATTTACCTCTCCTAATTTCAGCTGCCTAACTGAGGAACTTTGCTGTTCAATGAAGAGAGGAAATGACAGATATTTTCAGAAGGCAATTCACTCTGATCTGTGTTCTCAGATAAGACTGAATTACTGTAGACACCTATTTCTTTTCATCACTGAAAGTGAAAATCCTGGGTGATTAGATAACTCAGCCATCCGGTAACAGTCATCTTAGCTGAGTGTATAGATGTAAGGAATCTAATGCGCTCCTAAATTTGAGTTAGCTGTGGAGGTGAATTTTCACTGGAACTGAGGTTGTTCCTCAAGTTCTACCAGTGAAGGGTCTGAAACAAATGCCATGAGTGTGGATTTTTACCTGCATCCATCTTTGGGATGCCAATCTCAGTGGGTCTAGCACAGGCGATGAGTCCCAGCCCCCAACCCTTCCTCCTGCCAAACCGATTTAAAAAAAGAAGGGGATGGCTTACAAATCAATTTACATTCCTTCAAGTGTCCAGAAGTACCTTCTCCATGGCTCCCAAGGAGTGATGTAGCTCTACTCTTTCTTTATTTTCTACACTGACAAAATGCCACAATTCTTTCCTGATGCTGGAGACAGACAGGAAATATTTTTTTCCATGCTGTGAAAATAGAAATTTTTAAAAAGATATTGCCATTGTGAATCACAACTAACTCTGCAAACATTCATTGTTCTCTGCTTTGAAAAGACTGCTACTTGTTGGAAATAGGAACAACTCTTATTTTAATTAAAAATATTGTTTATTACAAGAAAAGTAATTTGGAAAATAACAGCATCCGAATTCTTAATTTAAAACCATATAAAAACCCCAGGAGCGCAGGATCGGAGACTCTTGGTGCCAAACTGGGTATGTGCCCACTGCAGAAATCTTCAGCGCTGGATTTACCTCAGCTAATCTGAGGCAAAATTTTCTTAAAATAAAAAAATGAGGTATCTGAACAGAGATAGGCCCCTCCCCCCCGCCTTTTACCCAGCGCTGGAGCAGCTGCAGGGAGATGTGTTCACCAGCTTGGCCTCATAGAAGAGAGAGAGGGAGGGGCTCTGGGATCCTACTTTTATACCCTCTTGGCTCTCCCCAGAATCCCCCACTGTCCTGCCCCACGGCACAAGATGATTGGTGAATTTCAAGGTACATCACAAGTTCCTTTCACCAATGGATCATTTGCTGGGGAGGGACATTGGTTCACAGAGAGGAAGTGTTTAACAATTTAACTATCTTAACAACTTTAATAACTATTAACTTGGTTATAAGATGATTTTTATATGCAAAAGCCAATTACCTAATTTCATATATGACACTACTCTAATTTGTTTGCATTTAAAACCTGGAAGGGATATCAAACAGAGGAGCTATGTTTTAACTATGGAAATTTTGAAGCCATAGAGAAAAAAAAATTCCAAAGAAGAGCGTAGTTAGAATTGCCTTCCTTGTGAACCCTTATAGTTTGACCATACACCATTTATTATGAGAAAAGTATTTTCTTACAAAATCATTTACTTATTTGCTAGCTTTACCTGGTACACCCATCCCTATTTTTTGTTCTGTTTTTGGTTTTTTTGGTTTTTTTGTTGGGGGGGGGGGGTGTGGGAGTTTGTTTGTTTGTTTTCTTGTTTTTACAAAACTCTATCCTTAAAATAAGTGTATCCCTTAATGGATTGAACTGGGCTGCTAACTATGCTGATCTCTAATTTTTGCTATTGGCACTTTGAACACAAAGATGAGGTCTATTGTTGTTTTGTCTATATCCTGATATTGCCACTACTGTCAGTATGGTAAATTTGAACTGCATAGCAATTCAGAACAAGAATAAAAAACAGCAAAGATTAGCTCAGTTGTATTTCAGACTTTTCTAGTGCATCATTTGAATGATTCAGTTCTTGTGTTGTTTTTAAGCTTATTTTCCCCAAAGCATTCAGCAGTTCACTGGTTGAAAGCTAGCT
The DNA here is from genome assembly GCA_013397775.1 of Eulacestoma nigropectus. Taxonomy (NCBI): domain Eukaryota; kingdom Metazoa; phylum Chordata; class Aves; order Passeriformes; genus Eulacestoma; species Eulacestoma nigropectus. The sequence goes on along the minus strand of VZTE01000960.1, from coordinate 106,281 downwards.
CTTGCATCTATAGAATTTCATGTGCTTGATTCCCAGCTGTTTCAGCAATCTTAAATCACTATCCACTCTTGAAAATTTAGACCACACTTCAACATTTTCAATTCTGTAACTTGTTATTGGCAAAGAGAGGTGAGATTTGGAGAAGTGTGGCATCAGCTGAATAACCAAGATGGGAATCAGCAGCAGCAAGATTCGCATAGATCTTGAGTTACCTGAAATCAGAGATAAAGAAAATATGTAATAAATAAATAAAATTACCTTAAAAGTCAGAATTACGTGCTGAAATATTGTACATAATTTAGTAGTTTTTTCAGAACTTCTAGGTGTTTGAGAGTTTTCTTAAAATCTTGCTTCAACAGGCAGTATACACTTAAAAAAAAATGTAGCCTTCTTTGTGTATGAAGACGATGTCAAGACAGCAAAAAGACAAGAGACCTGAATAGCTTTAACAGTCCTCCCCTATCCAAAATTATTTAAATTACTGTGGAGTCATGCTCTTCAATAGGATGGGGTGTATTCTGGGGAAGGAAGGTTACTGACACATTTTTTTCCTTTGGAGTTTATTAGTTCTGATATAGTGACTACAGATACGCAGAAGAGCTGATAATCCATCTCTAGCAGGAGCTGAAGGGCCAATGGGCTGCAGCCTAAGAACACTTGAAAATGCTCACAGAATTACATGCAAAGTGGTTCATGTGACAAGAACAATTGTTTCTGTCAATTCTTTCAGCTTTCTGATGTTTTATACAGATGATCCCTTTTCATTTCATAAACTTCCAGTTTCATCCACATTCTGAGTCACCCAGAAGTTCTGGATAGATCTGGTAGAAGAGATACAATGCTAAATATGCTTCATAGACTATGTCTCCTCTTTAATCTTCTTGTTAGCTTTTCATGCTTATTTAGGAAAGAGGGAAATAAATCAGGAAAAAAATCGTAGGAAATGTGTCACAGTAGTACCCTGCAGAAAAAGAGCAACAGTATAGAAGGAAGGCTTTTTGTGATTATCAGCAATAAGGGAATAGATACTGTTTGCTGTTAGCAGAAACATCCCTTTTATTAACTCAAAAGAGAATATTCAACTTTTGATCATGTAATGAACAGAATTCTTATCAAAGATCTTGTCTTGATGGACCTTGTCCTTCTGTATTGAAGTTTTCATCCAGAATGGATGCGGACCTATGTTTCTAATAAATCAGAAATAACTTAAGACATATGATTTGCCTGTTATGCCTTCTACTGGGTACTGACAGATGCAGGCATGCTGGGCTGAACCTGACGTATTCTAGTGTTGCACAGCTTTCAAGCAAAATGTCTGTCCTTTGACTTGTTGAAACTTAGTGAAACAGTGAACATCTCTTGGCTTTTCTGATTTTAAATACGTATTTTGTTAACACATTTTAACCAAAAATCATGCATAATATTTCATTTTTTAGTGTTGTTTTTCCTGCTCTTACTTTCAGGAAGAGCCCTTTTTTTTAGGAGTGAAATCTTTCTCCAGATTTGAAAGTGACTTATTTCTCATTTCTATATACAAGTTCATGAGGTGTCATGGGGAAAGTATGCATGAATAAGACTGTTACAAAAGGTGTAAGTGGACATCTTTTAAGGAAATAATTTTCTTAAAACTCCCTTTATTTCTTTTGCCTCATGCTATTTCATTTTATTTACACAGAAAAATAATTAACACACTAGAAACAAGGACCCTCCAAATGAAGGCAACTAATGAATGAAGAATTAAACTGTCCACCAAGTAGAAGAGATTTGCTGGTTAGTGAGTTCAAGAACCTTGCCTTTACCTCCTGAAGAACATATGGACAAAAACCTCAATTCATTTCCAATTAACTGTTGGTGGTATCATTGTTTTTCTTTCTGCATCATCTGTTTCGAATCATCTATAAACTTAGGTCATCTAGGAGGTCAAACAGAAACAGAAATTCACTTCTGAGATTTAAACATCCAGGGTTTGGTCTTTACCACTGAAACCAACTGTAGCTTTATTTTTAACTTGGACAAACTACCTTCTTTGATAGAAAGCTTTCAACTACGTTTCTAGTATCAGAGGGTTATGTGTTATGGCTCAGTGGAAACTTGAAATAATGGTATTTCAGTTTTTTATTCTTTTGCTATGCCTTTTAGATGATAGCATCAAATTTGGCTAATTTAGACTATGGTCCAGATCCTCATCTGGAATATGAACCAACAAATAAAAACACTAAACCTCAGAATTGATTCTCCATTTCCAATCTAAAGAGCTTAAAGGCTGAGAGTGTTTCAGCTTTCACTAGTCATTCTTCTACATTAAATAAAGAAACTAGATTTGCCATCTTCTAGCTTCTAGACACGGCTGAAAGAAATGAGAAAGAACAAATGTGTGATGGCTAAGGACCATTTTGCTTGATTTGTTTTCATGGATCAAAACCAAGCCAGTACTCTGCAATTTACAGCTGAATCAAGAGAAGAAATCACAAGGAAGACACATTCTGCCGAAGCTCTAGGTTGCATCAAGAGCTAAATGAGAATTTATAACAGTTCTCAAAATAAGCACGGAGCTAAAATCAGCATAGTTTTGGCACTAAAAATAAAAAGACACTTCTTTGCTGCAGATTGTTACACATTGTTATCTACAGCAGCTCACCTGGGAAAAATACAGTTTTCTGCACAGCATTTACAAATTTGAAAGTAGATGCTCACAGTTCACCATGTTATTGCAAAGATGCTTGAAGATGTAGTCAAGAGGTCATTTAATAGGTGTACTCCACTTGTGGAGTGGGTTTAGAAAGGTCCTCTGTCCTTTGTCTGAGCAGACCATGTACCAGATGGCTCTGACCTGATCATAAATTAGGTACTTTAGTACTAAAGCCCTGCTAATTAGAGCAGAAGAGCTGTGAATGCCTGTCCAAAGAAGCCACTGAGTGTTTCCACTGAGGGGCTTGAAATGGACCCATGCAAGTGAATTCCTAAGTCTGATCATTCACTAACTAAAGGAAATAAATCCAAGTCACAAGAGAATGAAACCAAGAAATAAGTTAGTCAACAGGACATTTATTCAATGGATACTTGTGTCAGCACAAAAAGAAGCAAAGGAAAAAGTTTATTGTCAAAATTAATTTTGGATTATGTGCTTTATACATCACATTTTGCTAATTCCTTGCTGCTTGTGCTCTCTTTCACATTAATATAAATGCTTTGGGTTTGTTTTATTTTTGTTTGTTTTATTATATGCACAAAAAGATATACTCCTTGAGAAGAGGAAAGTACTGACTACCTCTGGCCTTGAGAGGAAGGGTTTCATTCTTCCAGGTGCTTAAATGAATACTCATCTGGTTTTGTTTTGTAATTTTACAATGAACTCACAGATTTTGAACCTGACCCTTCCTCCTGCTGACAAAACTTGGCAGAATAGTTCCAGTGATATAATACAGAAATGCAATGCTGAGTTGTACCTCTCCCTGCGATGTAATGCACCTACAGCGACCTTACAGAAAGTGACTCATAATATAGATTTGCCATAGACTTACAGAAAAACAGGATTGCTTTTATCTGAATGAAAGAGGCAAATCATTATACTGCAAGTGCAGCCATCTTCCTGCATCCAACAGGACAACAAAAATTATACTGCTGGCTTTGCTTTATTAACAGAGGAAGCTTCTGTCATTTTATTTCATTTGTAGCAAAGGACGTATTTTAAGCAGGTTGTTTGGCATTTTGTCGTGGTTTAGCCCCAGCCAGCAACCAGGCCCCATGCAGCCACTTGTCTCCCCTGCCAGCAAGACTGGGGAGAAAACTGGAAGGGTAAAAGAGAATTCATGGACTGAGACAAAGGCAGTTTAATAGGGAAAGTAAAAGACACACACACGAGCAAAGCAAAGCAAGGAATTAATTCGCTGCTTCCCAAGGGCAGGCAGGTGTTCAGCCATCTCCAGGAGAGCAGGGCCCCATCACACGCAGCGGTCCCTTGGAAAGACAAGCGTCATCACTCCGAATGTCCCCCCCCTTCTCCCTTCTTCCCTCCACCTTATATGCTAAGCATGATGCTCTGGAATATCCCTCTGGTCAGTCTGGATCACCTGTCCTGGCTGTGTCTCCTCCCAACCTCCCATGCACCCCCAGCCTCCTCACCAGCATGGCAGCATGGAAAGCAGAGAGGCCCTTGGCTCTGTGCAAGCCCTGCTCAGCAATAACCAAAACATCTCTGTATTATCAACCCTGTGTTCAGCACAAATCCAAAACACAGCCCCATCCCAGCCACTAGGAAGTAAATTAATTCTACCCCACCCAAAACTAGCATAGATTTCAAGAGAAGAAGTTGTTCTGTTATAGGCAAAATGAAACAGGGAATGGGATATCAGGGATATCAGGGATATCAGGGATATCAGGGATATCAGAGACACAGGAAGAAAATGTAACATTGGGAGGTGAAGAGAATTGGAAATAAATATCCCATAATCAGGAGAATATCAGGTAATAACTCTCCCCCTAAAAACATCCATGAAAATTGGGCAGTATGAAACAAAGAAAACCCTAATAATTCTATCATTAAAATTCTGAGTGCCTAATATTATTGATTGGAGTGTTGATTAGTGAATGATTAAAAAAAGTAGAAGTCATTCAACTAAAGACAGTTCAGAACCAGAATTTCAGTGGAAAAGCTGAGTACGTTTTTCTTTATACTAATTTCTTCTTGTATGCTTTTTGTGGTGGTTTAAATTATGCATATAGTACAAAAACCCCAAGTAAATATATTTAGAAGTACAAATATGGATGTGTGTGGAAAACTAGGCCATAGTATAAGTGAAATAAAGACAGATTAAATTATAGCTGATTTTGATTCTGAAACAAAAAACAACTGCATACTTAGGTGTGTTTTGCATTCCATTAAAATCTCTGCTACAGTATCACAGTTACTGAAAATATCTCTGATAAGGCCGACTCTTCACGCTCTCTCCACTTCCTTAGATTATTGCATTATACTGTAATTGCATTGGAGCATACAATTTTTTTTTTATTTTAAATATGTGTCACACCATGTCTGTGGTTATAGTCATACATGTCTAAGCAACATATAAAAATGCTTCCCAGGATATTTAGTAGAAGTCCCTGGAAGTAATTTGTATGGTGCACTGCTGCCAATTTCTGCTCTTAGTTTTCGTCAAGGTCTTTGAATTTCCTTTATCCTGATGATGATACCAGCCTCTTTTGTTCCCATTTCCCTGTCTAGTTTTCCTATATTACTCAAATTACTTTATCTTTTGCTAGCTGGAACCACATCATGACCTACTTCCTATTCTCCTCAGAAATCTTCACCATTTATATTTTTATATATATATATATATGTATATGTATATACACACACACACTTATGTGCCCGTGAATTGTCTGTTCTAATAGAGCTGAATTGCCTGTAGATGAATAGACACAGAAATTTGATGTATATGTAATGGAAAAACTTAATTTTGCTGAACACTGAATATGTCAGTTTTTGGCAAGTGGATCTGTGGATTTCTGAAGTAGTGGATCACATGGAGGCAAGATTTATTGCTGAGAACTGAAAACTGTTTTTAATGTCCCTGAAGAAGACTTCCCTAGCTGCTGTACACGTGAATATAATTTCTTCAGCTGGAACAGTTTTTCTTTGGACATTTTGATGGACTTGAGGCCAGCATTCTGCAAATTCTGAATGTTAAACTGTGAGTAGACTGAGTGAAAGACAGAAAATAATGCTTGCAACAATTGTTTTTTGAATGAGTCATCTTTAAAGGTTTTTTTTCATTGCTGCCAGGTTTTTAAATGACAGAACATGAAACCTCACAAGCGGCTGTGTGATTTTGTTGTGAGACAGTGCAGGGTAGGAAGGAACAGCTGGTAAGAGGGGAGGGAGAACAGGGTATGTCATCTGCATGCACTCACCCTTACACTGAGGGAAGTTGCATTTAAACATAAATTGGAACTTCTCAGAGTGGGTAGATTCCCTAAACAACAGACATGCCCATGTATTCATTGCTGGGTTTCATGAGTTTATTCTGTCCCCACCTTTTTTCCACTTAATTGTTTCAAGATTCAGATTATGAATGAGGAAGCATTGGAAGCCATGCAAGGTAATTTGTTGCCCAAATTCCTGATAAGGAATGACTTTTTACATTTTCTAAAGGATCAAAGTTTATAATAAACTACATTTTTTTGTTTATTTTTGTTCTGTGTATTTTATGATTCAGTCTGTTAAAGGAGTCAATGTAGTCTTGAAGCACTCATGAAGAACTGGCTAAGGGAATATACAAGACCACTAATCTGGCTGGTATAATTCTCATAAAAACTGGAAAATTGGGCATAGCTTACCATTTTTCCATTTATGTCTACAGTTCTAATGAATTATATTACACCTTTATTCAAATTTTGACTATAATTAAATATAAAAGTAAATGTTTGGTTTTAATGTAAACAGAAGCCTCTTCCTGACATTATCACAGAGGAATTCCCAGCTGTAAGCTCTAGTTTATACTTTTTCTTACACAGAAACTCAGTGTTTAGTGAATTAAACATGAAAGTGCTTGATAAAATATGCTGACAATGCCAATTTTGGAGAGAGCACAAGAACCTTGGGAGGCTCATAACGATTTTGATAAATTGAAGAAATCGTGTGTAACAGTATGAGGAAAACCAATGTAAACAGCATCTACTCAGAAGGAAAGAGTCAGATACAAAATATAGACTAGTAAATATAAAATATAGCATAATAACTCCTGATTTTTTTAGGAATCTGGATATTATAAATGAAAGGGAAGGAATGAAGGCAGGCTTTATATCTGGATTTACAAATTAAATCAAGGATAAGCTTTACTAATAACAGCTAGAAAGGAGCTAGAAATGTTTTTTAGCCACCATAGCCCTGTTATTCTCAACTGTTCAACCCTGTTATTTCTTAAACTAAAGCTTGTGAGAAAGCTGTAATGAAATACAAACCAAATTAGATTGCAGAAAGGGATCTAAGTTGGACATAAAAGATCTACCTTTTCATTTTCACAAGGGAAAGTATTCATGTTCTGATGAAGATTTCACATTTTAAATCTTTGTGGGAATATTTTTTATTCGAGGATTGCTCATATGTCAGCAAAATTTTAAGATGAAAAAGACTCACGTACAAGGGTGAATTAGCCTTGGCCAGCAGCCAAACTCCCATCCAGCTGCTCATTCACTTCCCATCCTCAGTGGGACAGGGCAAAAAGTAGGATGAGAGAGCTTGTGGGTTGAGATAAATTCAAGATCACTTACTAGTGACCATTACAGACAAAGCATGTTTGACTCGAGGAAAAATAATTTCACTTGTTGCCAATAAAAATAGATTCAGATAGTGAGAAACATACATTAAACCAACACTTTTCCTCTCCCCTCTCTCCTGACTCCTCTCTTGCTCTCTGAGAAGCACAGGGAGAGGAAGGTCTATGGTCAGTAAACAGTGGTTCCTCTCCACTGCTCCTTCCTCCTCACGCTTTTCTTCTGCTTTGGCATGGGTCCTTTTCATGGGCTGCAGTCACTCAGGTTAAGTCTGCTCCGGTGTGGGGTCTCCATGAGCTGCAGTGCTTGAGGGAATATCCCCCTGCCCTAATGTGGGGTCTTCCATGGGCTGCTGAGTAGGTGTCTGCACCCCTCACGTTCCCTGCACAGACTGCAGGAGAATCTCTGCTCTGGAGCCTGGATCACCTCCTTCCCTCTTTCTCCTCTTTTCCCCAGCTCACAGTGTTGTTTCTCTCACTTTTTCCCCTCACTCCTCACTGCCTGTGCTGTGTTTTTTTCCCCTTGTTAAATAATCTTCAAGGCACCCCCGCCCCGGCCGTGGGTTCAGCCGCGCCCTGCGGTGGGTGGTTGGATCCGGCTGGAACCGGCTGTGCCCGGCTGGGGCAGCCCGGCCTCCCCTCACGGAGCCCCCGCTGCTGCCGGGGCCTGGGCACCCACGCCCTGTACAGATGTACACACTCAACAAACCAAATACAACTTCTCTAACAAACACTAGAATGAGCTCAAGTCAGGTCGTCTTGCTATTTCTTTTTTATGCTTTACTTTATATTCTTCTTTATAGTCTTCATATTTTTTTTCCATCGGAAAGTATAAATATTTAATGAGTAGATAAGGTAGTCCTTAGATCTGTTACTGGGTCTACTCAGGAACTGTACAGAAAGTAGCAGATTAAAGGCAAGGAAATAGCCCAGTGGTTTCAACATATAAAAAGCTTCTCTCTATAGTATTGCCAAATGTCATTATGTTTGCCTGTCGTTTGGGGGAGAAAGCCTCAGTGTGGTGCTTGAGAATCTAGGGAAAACATCTTCATAATTTCATCTAAAAGACTCATAATTCTTTTAAACACAACTTCAATAATGCAGATGTATGGCCACCCTCTATTAGATGTAGAGAGAGTAATTTGACACTATATCCCTTGAAAAATCTTTATATTTACCATTTCCATGATACATCCATATGTACATGCCCCATTCCTGGGAAACATGCAAGGGTTGTACAGGGCTTTGAGCAACCTGATCAAGTTGAAGCTGTACCGGCTCATTGCAGCAGGGTTAGAAAAGATGACCTTTAAAGGTCCCTTCCAATCCAAATCATTCTATGATTCTATGATCTTCTTTCTTAATAATATTAGTAAATAGGATTTAAATAAATAATTTCTTTTTTTTTTAACTTCTTTTACCTGTTTTTTTAAAATAAAAGGTAGGGGACCCAAATGTCTGCTGTGATATGGACCTTACTCACTAGCATTTCTTTTTGTTTCCGGGGCAACTGATTTAATTTTTACTCATTCTAACTTCCTTCAGTCTTAACCAGGTCTGACTGTGCTTTTTCTATAGGATGTATCTAATCAAGGAAAAGACACACATCCTGGGTACTTCTGCGCAAGTCACGGTACCAAGTTTGCTGTACAGTGACCAGAAGTGAGGCAAGGAGCTAAGGCCATGACCCTCTAAAGTGCTTCATGGTATATTAGCAGGGACTAGCCATCTAGGCATTACACAGGACATTACAAAGATTGCTCTATTTCCCATTAATTTCGTAAGCCTCACACTGGGTTATCTATGAATGCATGTGTATCACTTACAGTCACTTTTCTTAATAAATGATTCATATTTAATGGGAATAATAAGTGTTGCTGCAAGTTTCTAATATGATTTTTTTCACTGCAATTTCCTTCTCACTGTTCTTTCAAAACACTTAATCATCCATGCTAATAATTAGCAAATTCTTGTTAGCTGAAGGGGAAATCGTATCTTACAGTATTTGCACCAGATAAACTAAATCCATTATAACCCGTCTCAGTACTGTATTTTGCAGGACATGGGAGATGAATTCCCAAAGCATAAAACTATGCATTATTTTTTTATCATGAGCCTAAAAAGATTACCTCTCCCGATCTTCTACTGTAAATATTTTCATTTGCCTTCAGTAGTAGCACTCTGGCTTATATGATGAAGGAGAAATGAAATACAAAAAGCTGTTGAACTCCATCATAAATAATGTACACTACCTGGGGCCGTTTATGCCCTCAGTTATACATGTGCTCCTATTCAATATATGTATTTAGCATATAAATTGGAGAATTGGGTTTAGTAAGTAATATTTTAATTTAATTGATTCTGAGAACAGTGAAAGTCTCCTAAAATTATTCTGCTTTTGATGGACTTCAGTACAAGCCAACAGAAGATGTGAGTGAGCAGGAAAGAAGGGTGGACACAGAACTGCGGAAGTGCTGAGATTAGAAGAGGCCTCAGGAGACCATCAAGTCTGACCTCCTGGTCAGGGCAGGGTCACCTTGAACAGGATGCTCAGAACCATGTCCAGTCTGTTTCTGAACATTTCCAAGAAGGGAGACTTCACAGTGCCTCTGGACAAGTTGTGCCACTGTCACACTGTAAAAAGGTTTCTTCTGTTCATAGAGAATGTCCCGTATTTCAGTTTGTGCCCATTGTCTCTTATTCTGTCATTGGCTGTCACCGAGAAGAGCCTGTCTCTCTTTTCTCCTTTCCCTCCTATCATGTATTTATACACACTGATAAGATCTCCACCTCCTGAGCCTTCTGTTCTCTCCAGGCTGTGGAGAGCAGCAATTTCTCTGCTGTTCTCCCCTTGTTCATGAAGCCAGTCATCTCTTTGTAGAAGGCTATCAGGTTGGTTGACATAACATTCAAGATTTAAGAATGTAAAGACATTAATTTTTAGAGTGTTCTGGCTCTGTATCTTCACTTGAATAAAAGAAGATTTTAAAAAGGATTCATCCAAATTCTTATATCCAAAAACAAGTGGACTACATACTCCTAGAAACAGATATTGAGATCTAGACCCAGCAATCTAGACAATAACACAAATACAGTTTTAGAATCAATGAAACTAAACCAGAAGATCATGTGGTAGTGTTTCCAGAAAGTACATTATTGGACATGTACAGCGAATACGTGTCCTTGCATTACAGGACCACAAAATCAATTGCTCCAAGACAGTATACCTTATCTACTATACTGTTTCCTGCTTGATCGTATGATGATAGGGCAGTGGGCGGTTGAAATTATCCTTTGCTGATTCACACCTCCTTCCACTGCTATTGCTGAGAAATGAACCCTGCTGTGTTGCAAAACTGAGTGCCAGAAAAAATGAAGGAGAGGTACTTATCAATGAACAGTAAGTAGCAGCAGTGGAATTGTACCTAATGAAGAGAGGCATGGGACCACTGAAAATACCACACCACAGGTGTGTTACTCTGGAGTGATAAACTGGCAAGCTGCCATGATTAGGACAGGTATTGATTTAAAACAGGTACTGATTCATTTGGAGGCAGGCACTGGTAAGGAGCTGCGTGGCTGTAGCACTCACCCAGATGTTCATCCTGTCCTTTGGAAGACAGAATGAGCATGAGTGACCTTGTGACACAGTGCTGCAAGAATATGCTATTGCAAATAATTCCAAGATAATTTTATACTCACTCTGATGTCATAGTGCAATTGTCTAAATTTGTGTGGATTTTAATCAGTATCATATATATGTTTTATCTTTAAAAGAAAGCTTCCTTTTATTGCTATTATTTATCAGTGAATATAAGAAAAAGTGCAATTGTGTCACTGTGTATGTTTCTCTGATGACCTTCTTTTACTCTGAAAATGACTATGTCCTCTCTGATACCAGAAGTGCCATTACACCATCTTTATTTCAAAATGTGATATAAATCCAGTGAGAACTGGTCTTCAATTTATGATTTTTAAAATTCTACATCAAAATACCTTTTAATGTGAATCCAATGGATATATTTTTACAAGTCTGTCAGATACAGTGATTCTTCTGATAGAATAAAACCAATCCTCTCTACCAATCCTCTCTCTGCAATCTGTGTTAAAGTTATGGAAACAGCTGTAAATCTTTAATATATCAATATTTATTACAAATATAAACCCATAAAAATATGGTTCATTATTAGAAGAACAAATACTTTCTGTATGGTTAAGCCATACAAGACAGTGGATGGGGTCTCCTTACTCATACTCTTAACTCTTTGATCATTAGTTAAAATGGTATTTACTCTTTGGTAGTCCATTATAATCACTTACTAACCAAAATACAGTCTCTTCATTGTGCAAAGGGATGCTTAGCCCAAAAGAACTTCTGCATATGTGAATTCTGGGTAATGCCATTGTTACTGGTTATGACATCAATTATTATATAATGACATTAATTGAGGATGCATCTGTAGAAGACTGAAAGTAAACTATTAAATGATTTCTAAAAGTATAACCTCTATATGTTAATATATTTCTTATGTCTTAGTCTATTTCAGGGAAAGGAAGGGTTATTTCAGTAATTGTATTTTCACACCATCATGTGGATTTTTTCTGTGTTAGACATCACGGTCTCTACAATTATGCCCTAATAACTTAGTATTGCACACAGATCCACCAAGGTATTATGTCACTTCTGGGAAATAATTTTATTTAATTTGACTTTAATCCAACATATTATGCAGCTATAATTGTATCAGCATTTTATCTTAAACTATATGCCATGGCAACACTTTATTTTAGAAAGTACAGAGAACAATCTAATTTGTATTACAAATACAAAATAAATGGCAATAAAAGTGGAAGTGGCTGGGTAGATTTAACTATGACATGAATAGACATAAGATAATACATAATATTTTAGAAAAACAAGAATTAGGAAAGTAAAATTAAAAACAGTAGAGAAAATAGCATATTTACTGAATCAGAATTCAAGAAGATCCGTGGCACTTCAACATAATGATACTTTTTAATTAATCTTTTTATTGTCTGGCAATATAAGGTGACATTCAGACTTCCATGAGGATCTTGAAAGTGTGTTACTCACATGACCATCATGGACAGACACGTCTTAGATTTAATTTGTCCTGCAAATTGGGTGATGGTTATTGTAGATTTTTAACTACTTACAGGAAAGAAAGTTTAGGAATACATGTCATAGAAAGCAAGCTCATCTAGTCTTGCTGGAAGACATATTAAGCATATCTATGTTACAATAATCATGCTGAAATATCAGTACATCTGATTAGAGATAAACACAGCTGAACATGTCTCTATTTTGTCATTATTCAGGATTATGTAAAAAGCATGTGGCCTTTCTCTCTCTGAATTAATTTTAAGGGTATAATTAAAATATAGCAAGGTGTTGCCTCCTGCCTGTTAGTCACAGAAAACTGATAAACTTGAAGTTTTCCATAACTTATTTAATGCCCTCTGAAATATGTGTGAAATACTACATTCCCCCTTCCTTCCTTCTCGGATTTCATGTCTATGTTTTCTTTTTTTTCTTTTTCTTTTTCTCTTTCTTTCCTTCTTTCCTTCCTTCCTTCCTTGCTTCCTTCCATCCTTCCTTCCTTCCTTGCTTCCTTCCATCCTTCCTTCCTTCCTTGCTTCCTTCCATCCTTCCTTCCTTCCTTGCTTCCTTCCATCCTTCCTTCCTTCCTTGCTTCCTTCCATCCTTCCTTCCTTCCTTGCTTCCTTCCATCCTTCCTTCCTTCCTTGCTTCCTTCCATCCTTCCTTCCTTCCTTGCTTCCTTCCATCCTTCCTTCCTTCCTTGCTTTCTTTTTCTCTCTCTTTCCCTCTTTCTTCCTTCCTATATTTTAGTATTAAAAAGTTTCATTTACTTTGTCAGCTTGGCTGTTTGTGCTGTTGCTTTAATCCTGAAATATTTTTTCAAATAAATTTTCATCCCTCTTGTTTCTCGTGTGCAATAGGAAAGAAATAGGATTGTACATGATGTACGGTAGGAAATAAAAATTCCTCAAGAGCAATTTGGAAAAGTCGTCTGGTTCTGCATCTACAGCATTACACCTCTTGACTTCTCTTAATCCCCCAGAGGAGTTGACACTGAAAGAAAAACGTGGAAAATTGCCACAGACACCAAACTTTAGCTGAAAATTGTTTCTGGAGAAAACACAAGTATTTATTTTTAAATTCAACCTTAATTTTACCCATACAGTAATCAGAGTAAAGCTAATATTTCAGAATATCTTTTACCCCCACTGGATTTTACATCTACTAAGAAATACGCACTACTATCACTTTTTACTTTCTGCTATAACTGACTGTAAAACATATTTACTGTTTAGATTTACTGTAAGCTTTCAGACAATATTAGTGCCTGCAATCTTTGCTCTGGTAAACAAAACCATAGAGAAAGGGGCATGTTGGGAAGTGGCATAGTAAATTAAACTACAGCTGAGTCTAATCATAATTATATGAAGAAATTATCAGAAGTAGAAATGATTCTCCTAATACATTAGTGTTCAGGAATTCAAAACTATAAATTGGCTACTACTTAAGATTATAGACTTCTTATTCTGCACACAAGCAAGTAATTAACTTTACGTTCCGTTCTTATGACTCTCAGGCTCTTGTCCTTTTAATTATAAAATCCAGAGGGTAGCTTTTATGTTACTATTATCTCTATTAAATTTTGAATAAATGCTGCATTGAAACTTCATATATTAGTCATATGTAATAGCCTGATAGTTTCTCAGAGGACGTAAAGTGCTATTCTGATAAAGTAGCCAGACATTTGGTACTTTAGTTTTCCTTTTGCACACATACAAAAATTCACTTTTTTAAATGCCAGATTGGTAATTTTAAGTAAAAGTTATTATGTGGATTGTCTGTATTAGCATATTAGAGAAGGGCAATCTAAACTTCTTGATTTCTCATGTTTCTTTATGTTTCTATTCACGTTATCATAGGCCAAATTTCTACACAGAAATACACAATCATGCAGTATGATATTACAGATTTGTGGAAAACGACAATGAAAAGTTAAACTTCTCCATAGGTCTGAAATACACTGTTATAGTATTAACCTATTATATGCCATAAATATATTATAAATAGAAACTATGCATTGCAGAGCTGCACACCATTGCCTTGTTTATTTTTAAAAATATAAATTACTATTTGCTGAAGGTTTGTTATTGCTGCTTCTGTTAAAGGGAAAAAAAGATTCAATAAAAATATCTAAAAGTGTTTTTAAACAGAAAGAAAAAGAATTCTACGAAATGTTAGAGCTCTGAAGTGCTGAACATTTTCAATCTTTGTTTTTTCATAACTACTATCTTGGATTCCCACAGGTGTGGAGCAAACACATTTCTCAACATTCTTGGGACTGTTCCACTTGCTGAGACTATTGCTGTTTGCACTTGCATTAGAAGGGCCTGGTAGGTGGCACATTGTTATCAGAAAAATAATCAAAGAACACCAGAGGCCAAGAAAAAGCTTACATGTTTTAACTTTCAAATGATAAAGATGTTCCTTCAGTTTCTTAAAGACAAGAGACCAAATGACAGCAAACATGAACAAAAACAATTTTGTAGCTTAGTGGCTGGAAATTGCTACCAGAATGCCCAGGTTTTGAGTCTTAGTTCGAGGAATGCCTTGCAATTTTCTTTTCAGGGTAAACAGTTTCATCAGGAGAGGCACAGAGATGAATAGACCGGCCCTCTGTGTCCCTCACAGGGCTCAAATGGCAGAAGTAGGTGGGACGTGAGCTGACCCCTCCTTCAGAGGCTTGAGGATTCCACGGGGGAACCAACCATCTGCAAACTTCACATAGAGGGTACCAAATCCCACACGTGTGCTCAGCTTTGGCGAACAAATGGCCGTGTGCAAATTAACTGCAACAACTTCTGGAGACCGTACATTGGATCTGACATTATGATACAAGGTCTGTAGATATTGCAATTAGATAAACCAATCTTTCCTAAAACGCTAACAGCACCATGTTAAAAGATGATAAAAATAAAAGTATTAATGCTGTCTGCACCAAAACACTGTATAATAAGCTCTGGAGAGGGGGAGAGGTTACCTAAGGCCTTTTATTTATTGCCATAACTCATATAAAGAGTACTTCTGTCGGCAGTGCTTGTCAAAACCATCCACAAAACCACTAAGTCACAATAAAGACATGTCTACAGTGCCAACCACTGTTAGGGGAAGGGGAGTAGGAATATGAAGATCACAGAATGAAAATAGACAGCTGTGCACCAGCCAAAAATTCTCCTAATACTGAAACTGTTCACTTGTGTTTTGACAGCTTTTGAGGCTGCAGTGCTCTCCGGCTTTAGGGCTGGATTGAGTCCCCACTGAGCATTGATTTTTACAATTTATGATGCTTGCAGCAATTACATTATTTAGTATCAGTGATGAAAATATGGGAGAGAAAGGAGAAATACAGCTAACCTTGGTATTATATTTTTTACCTCATAAGAAAAACTCTTCAATAAATAATTGAAGTATGTTAGGAGAGGAGGAAAATTGCCAGGATAAAACTTGTTTTAATCAGAACAATACTGCTTTTAGTACCACTTGGTGGCAAAACATTTTAAATAAACAGATATAATTTAGATGAGTGTTCAAATGGTGGCCCTGTTACTTGACTGTATCATATTTTCAGGTGGATAAATTAAGTAATTGAAGAAATCCCTGGCTGCATTGGTCCTTTTAACATCTTAGTTTAAAGGGTAAGATTGCTAAATTATTTAGCTCAGTTCATAGATTTTGGCATTGGAGTAATAAAGAACAGAATAAAATCACCATATAGTTCTGATAACATATATAATGAAAGGAGAAATTAAAGAAATGTCAGAGATACAGGATTATGAGGAAAACTCTGACCAGAAATACAATTTTAACTTCCCCCAAAAGTCTTTTCAGTCCTAAGTATGTATTTCATTGCCTTATATTTTTACTATCTTTTGAAGTAAGACTAAAGAACATAAAAGCCTTAGGACTTCTTTAGGCATGTTTGAAATGTTGACTTTTAACAAAGCAATAAAATGAACACTCCATGCCTACCTCTCCTAGTATCTTTCGATGTCTTCAGTTTTTGTGCACCACCACTTTGTCTGACAAGGGACATCAGGGCTGTTAAGAAGTCACAAAATAGATATTGCCAGGGAGGTCCCCAAAGGGGCCTTTATTGATGCATGTGTCCAGAGTCTCCTAGAAGACACTGATAATATTGACTTTGGAATGATGGACATGCCAGGACCATCAGAATTTGGGAGATGTGGATTTTAGGAGGTTGGGTTCAAACCTTCAAGGCTGAAACTCATGTGGCAGCATGTCTTCGTTGTACCAGGCCAGACTGTAGTTCTTGAGCACTTGCCCTATCCTCTGTGCTGAAGCTGACATGGATCTCTGCAGAAATCATTGCAGCCAAAGAATGAGACAACATAATACTCAGGAACTAGGTCTGACTGCTACTACATTTTGCACAAGTATTCCTTAATGCAAAAGACAAGTGTTGTTCCTAGCACCTTCTGCACTGGAGGATGCTAGGAACAGCTTCACATTCATCTTGTTGCAGTTAGTAATCACACTCTCCCTGAGGACCCTAGGTTTGCTAATGTGTGGTTGTCCAAATTCTGCAGGTTTTCTTCTGGTGTTCCTGATCACCCACTATCTGATCCCCGCTGTCTGCTGGGAGAGGAGAGCTGACTCACAGACAGAGAAAGACCTCAAGCTCTGGTGTCTCATTTCTGGATGAATCAATTAGTCAATGGAACTGAAAAACACACATTGGTCCTGAGCCTTTGCCCACTATACTTGCAGTAGGAAGCGTAGCTTCTTACAGGAGCAATAGAAAAGGGGCCAAAAGCCACATATATACATGCTGATTTTGGCTGAGATAGAGTTGCTTTCTTTCACAGTAGCTGGTGTGAGGCTGTGTTTTGGATTTGTGCTGAAAACAGCACAATCTGTTGATAATCCAGCAATATTTTTGTTCTTGCTGAGCAGTGCTCACACAGCATCAAGGCCTTTTCTGCTTCTTACCCCATCCCAACAACGAGTAGGCTGGTGGTGCACAAGGAGTTGGGAGGGGACACTGCTGAGACAGCTGATCCCAAATGACCATAGGGATATTTCACACTGTATAATATTGTGCTCTGCAATAGAACTAGTGGAAAAGGTTGGCAGGGGGAGGTGGTGCTCAGGGACTGAATGGGCATAGGTTGGTTAATACTGAGAAATTGTTTTCAATAAATCACTTGTTTTTCTTGGATTTTATTCCTCTTTATTACTATTGTTGTTGTTGTTGTTGTTGTTGTTGTTGTTATTGTTGTTATTGTTTATTATTATTTCATTTCAATTATTAAACTGTCGTTGTCTCTACTCATGAGTTTTCTCACTTTTACCCTTCCAATCCTCTTTCCTATCCCACCAGGGCAGAGTGAGTGAAGGGCTGTGTGGGGCTTAGTTGCTGGCTGGGGTTAAACCATGGCAATGTGGAATGTGCTGATAATTTCTTCACATGGTATTCATATATCTTTTCTTTAGATTTTCAGTACTGTAAGTAAAAGCATATTCTCCAATGCACTGTGCGATTGCTTGCAAGTGTTTCTTACAGCATCAAGGAACCTTGAAAGGAATACTGAAGAACACAAGAGGACTTAGAATCAAAGGTTGTGATTACATGCAAGTTCAAGAGATGCAGCTCTGAATTTTCTCATCAGTGTGGCATTGACCGTTCTGTCATATATGGAGTTGTTCTTGATGGTTAAATTTCAGCAGAGTAATGCGTTAGAAATTATTTTGTTTGGTCACTTTTGTAGGAGGCTTCTCACATTGTGTCCTGGTAACCCAAAAAATGTATATTATATTCCATATCTTTCATTCGCCAATCTGCCCAAGATTGTTACAGTCCCTTTAAGCTCCAGGGGCCAAAACCAGAATTGGAGTGTCTTGCCCCAGTTTTGCAGAGGTTGGGGGTTTTGGGATTCCTTTTAGAGTCAGAAACACTCAAGGAGGGCTTTCTTTTCATTCTTGCAGGGCTGCTAAGAGAGTTGCTTCTCTAAGCAAAAGCAGCACAAGTCAGAAGCCTTTTGTTTCTCTCTAAACTCCTTGCCTGGTGCAGGCCTCCAAGAAACTGCATTTCGCAATCCTAAACTGTTTCAGGGCAAAGTTTATAAATACTGGTCCGCAGGCGCTAGCTGGGACCGGTAGGGTCAGGCCTGCTGGTTTTGATGCCCTGTGGAGCTGCTTCTCTCCCCCTCGCCCCACAACGTGGTAATGACTCAGGACACCAACTGGGTCCAGTGGGCCAAAAAGTGGCAGAGAAATTGACACTGCGGGTTCAGAGCTGCCACCACTGGGAGAGGCCCTGTTGGGTGGCGTGGAGCAAATATCTTGGTAGCGCTTGACTGGTTTTGGACTCCAGGTTTCCTTTGCTTTTGTACTTGTTCCCTGTTGATTGTTGTTTGGAAGGAGTTTTGTGATTGCAGAAGTTTGGTTGCTGTGTTGTTGTTCTATTTTTAACTTGGTTCTCTCTCTCCACCACATGACTGGGAGGAGGAGGAGGAGGCTTAATCCACCATTTTGCCTTTGTCCTGTGGACCATGCAGTCTTCTATGGAGGCCACCATTTTGGGGAGGGGCTTCTACGCCACCTTGTCTTTGTCTCCTGGACAACACAGTCATCTACAGAAGCTGCCATCTTGGGGGAGGGGCTTTGCTGCCATCTTGTTTTCTTTGTTCCTGGGAGTCCAGTCCATGCCATTATGTTTGTTTTAGTCAAACTCATGTGCCTATGGATGTACAGACATTGCAGCACAGTTTTAGATAAGCCAACAGATGAATGAATTTGCTAAAAAAAAAGCTTATCAGATTAACGTAAATGTTTGAAGATGGACCAGGCTACCCAAATTCTACACCATGCTGATCTTATTATAACATTGATGTAGGAAATTTTTACATTACTTTTTGTTAAATTAACATAGAACATTTTTTTCTATAAATCAAACAGCTACAGTCCAAATTTGCAGTTCTGAAACAATGGGAAATGTTCATATGGCCCTCAGTCACCAGGGGCTGGGTTTTACCCCAGCTGAGGTAAACCCCTGATCCAACATCCAGTCACTTAGATGATTCATTTCTTAGCCTCCTGAATTTCAACTACAGAAGTGATGCATGTAAATTGTAGTGATGACCCTATATACCTTTCTGCATTATTTCTTTTTTCCAACTGGAGCCATTAAAAAAAATAATTAGCAGTCTGTTTTTGGCAGCTGCACACTATTACCTCAGCAGAGAGGTTCTGAAATCTGATTTGTGTGTACTGTTTGTGCAGTAAAGGAAGCCTTTCTAAAATGAAGATCCATGCTGTGTACTGCATCACTTCTGCTGCGTTATTCCAATGCCATCAGAAATACTCATCAAATATGACCTTCATTCAATTAGTCCATTGAGCTTCCTCTTGATATTATTTCTTACTATATGTATATGGGCTCTACATGAGTCAGCCTGCAGCCTCTGGTACTTGCTGTAGCCTGATGTTTTAATTTTTTTTCTTTTGCTGCTTTCACGAAATTTATGTATTCTCTCTCTCTGGTTCTGGTTCCTTATAAACTTTTTATGTTCTTAAAAATTTAGGTCCACAAAGGCTTTATGATGATGTTAGAAGTCTTGCTTGGGAGGAAAAAATTGTTCTGCAAATAGTTAGGCAATTACAGTAATGTATTTCACACATAGTTTTTCTTACTGAACAAGAATAACAACAAGTGCGATACAGCATCACCTTCAACTTCTACTTTCTTGTGCAAACAGCAGATTTGACTTTATGACAAACATGTGCAAGGCATTTGCAACCAGTTTAGGAGAGAAAAAAATGCAGATTGTCATTAGGACCAGATGACCTTAAGAGTGTCTTTTCAATTTCCCACAGAGTGTCTGAGCTTTCTAATTAATCATTTGGATATGTTAAAAAAGGACCAGAGGAACATTTGTATGAATTGCTCACAAATGAGGAAATATCAAATGGTGATATAATGGGAGCATGACAACATGAGTTAGAAAACAAATCAAGTTAATTGGAAAACTTCCAACAAGTAAGACTGTATTTACATTGAAAATGCAAATATATGCCTAAACTGATATCAGAATTCTTATAAGCCTCAGAATCATAATACACCAATATCAACTATATTATAGTATCACATGTCATGAAAAAGAGAAGCATATTAGAATAGATATTTTTGGGCTGTAGGTCATACTAAAAGAATACAGATTTAGTTTCTATGTAGACAACTCTGGATTTATAAAACTAGTTGTTTTAAAGATTTTGACGGCATTAAACATAAACACAATGTTTCCACATGACCAGCTTTCTTCACAAGCTCTGGGAACAGCTCTCTAATGTCACTTCCAGTCCAAACTTTAAAGACATGAATCTTATGTTTCCTTTTCTGTCATCACGGATTCTTGACCACCTAAAGCCTCTTTTTCAGCAGTGGTCATAGCAATTTGATTTG
Source organism: Eulacestoma nigropectus (assembly GCA_013397775.1). NCBI lineage: Eukaryota > Metazoa > Chordata > Aves > Passeriformes > Eulacestoma > Eulacestoma nigropectus. The sequence continues at coordinate 85,469 of VZTE01000960.1, read as the reverse complement.
CTGAAACAGACCAAGAAATGCTGTGAGCCAGACTCCCTGCTCCCCTAGTTGGGCAGAACTAGCTGCAAAAAAAAGTGTGAAATAATCAAAACAGCTGAGAAAACAAAACACAGTCTCCCTGGTCAAATCATATTTGATCTTTGAAAGCAAAGAGTTGTGTTTCAGGAGCTGCTGGCTATATACAGACAGAAAAATGGCAGAAAAATGCTTTTCCTTTACAGAGGCCCCAACTTTGTCACCTTTAACTCCAAGCAGTGGAGAAAACACACATGCGAAGTCAGACTTAGAAAAAAATGTGTTTTAGTAGGAGTGTTTTGTTTCAGCAACATTCTATATAACTACTTTTAAAGTGACAAAAAGCATGAACGAATCTGTGGAGAGCAGTGCCCCTTTCTCGAGTGAGCAGCTATATATTACTACATTAGGAAGACAAGCATATACACAGTTTTCTTCTTGCCACTCCCCTCTCATGCTGAAAATTTTGCATCTTTCTGTGCAGAAGTGTTAGTTTCTGTCCCCAACTTCTCTGGACTCCCAGCAGTCTGCAGACCCACTGAGGAAAGTTTTAACCCTGAACCGGGATACTGGAAGTTGGCATTATCATCTCTTCCAAACATGTTTGTAAATAAAATGGACTGTATGTACATGAGATAGTCATCATTAGTTTATGCTTACCAGACTGTATTTTCATGTTCAATACCTGCCGAGAAGTTTAACCTTTTAAAATTTTCTGGGGAAAACACAGGAGCTATGAGCTTTCAGGTATCAAAGAGCTTAAAATTCATGTATCTCATCTTTGACCTTGAATGCCTTGGGTTGTGCTTATATTCTACCTTAAATGCCATGGGGTTTTTTTATGTTCAGTGCAATCAATATGCGGTTTGTTCCTCTGTTTTTAACTGCAGCCAAAACACTGAGCTGCTTCTCAGTTTGAGCAAGGGCAGAAATACAGTAATGCATGCTTTTTCCCTATTTAACTGAAAGTGATTTGTAAGAGATTTAGAATTATGTAATGCCAAAGTGACAGAAAGTGCATTCAGCATATAAGCACCTTTCTAATCCTACCCAGGATTGCAATGTTATTTGCACCAATGAAAATAAAATATAATTCTACTGAAATCAGATGAGTTATTCTCAGGTACGTGGGTGGCTGTAAAACACAAAGAATGGTGTCATGGCCTCCAGACAACCGTAGTTTTAGTATTTAATACTTGACAGGATACAAAAGTAAGAGTAAGTAAGAGTAAGACTAGCTACCCTTTACTATTTCCGTAGTCAGAACGAGCTGCACTTATTGTAGCAGAACAAAATGAGCATAAGTGAACTGGAAGAACAATGTTTTTCTCTCCACAAAAATATTTCCAAATATGCTTTTTGAGATTTAAAGAGAAATCATAGCAAATTTGTAAACCAAACAGAAGAAATGCAAGTAACAAAGAATTTAAAACAAAATTATTCTCCTGATTTTCAAACTTTTCCATTAGATCATGTCCTGAACTTTTATTAATGTCTAAGTGTGTCAGTGCAGACCTTAGAAAGCTCTTTAGGGGAGGAAAAAATTACAAGGTGGCTTGACTAGGAAAGATGTTTCTGGTTTCCTTTTCTTAGTAATTTCACAGAGGGTGTTTGATAAGAGGAAACTATAAATGTAGGCCCAGGAGTGGAAGGAAGAGACAAATCCTTTTTATGAGACTTCTTATGTCTTCGGCTGCATTTCCCAGGAACATGAAGAGTCTTGTTAACATGTAGCATAAGCTAACAATTACAGCCTGACCTGTGCTGGCTGTGTAGGAGACGTAGTAGACCTGGAGCCGGAACAGGACAGACAAAAGGAAGAGCTGAACCCAGTGACATGCAGAGCAATAACTTTAATCACTCTCAGGTATGAAGATTACAAAAATAGTGGATTCTGCTGATGCTGGGGCTCCCCCATCCCTAATAGTATGTTAGTAGAAGGCAGGAGACTTTTAAAATCATGTCTGAATATTCAGCTGAACAGAAACTTCAGGGCCTAATGCTCTGTGAGTCTTCCAGACTAGCAGAGTTACTGATGTATACAGAAGCTAAAGAAATCTCAAAATAAATTGGCTGGGAACTGAAGCAGAGGTAGTTATGAAAACTAAAGCCTTTGATTTTACTAGCAATTTTCTCTAAGAGAATCTTTAATTGCTTTGTTGAGCAATTCTGTGATATGGTAATGTCTAACGTGTTGGCTCGCACAATTAAGACTTTTTTGCTTGTCCTTCTAGTACCTGGGACAGCTGACTGAGTCTAAGCAACTATTTTCTAATTTGATTACATATGACAATATTAAGAGTCCAGATGTTTATTCTATATATTTAAATTTGTTTATACTTACTTTGGACATAACCAGGATGCAGTAGAAACATGGCAAGTTTAATTAATTTCAAAATTCCAGCTTATTTCCTCTGTTGATGCTCGGCCTGATGTTAGGAGTAATGTACTGTGTTGTTCTTGGAACCCAGCAATAGTTAATGTATTTCATACTTATTTTTTTCTACTTTATTTTTCCTTGCTATTCTCAGATATAAACAGGCTGTCTTTCAGAGGCATGAGTTCAAATCCAGCCATATAGTTACATCACTTGCAATGAGTCAAGATTTGTCCCACAGTCTCTTCTGAAATATTTTGTTTGGATGTTGGGAGTCAAACTGATCCCTGCTTCATATTTGCTTCATTAATAGACATGTAATTCTAAGATAATTAAGCAATAAATCTTCTATCTCAGAGCAAGTTGTATACATGCATTCCACTTCTATGTTTTTTAATTATCCTATAAGAAATCCTGCAGTTATCATCACTTTATTAGAGTATTTTGGTTTCCTTTTACATGGAATGAACAATAGTGACAACTTTTTTTTTTGTCGATTAATTATCAAGTACTGTTTTCACAAAAATGTTTTCTCCTACTCAACTAACTCTATAGATGGTCAAACTGTATTAATAACATGAATTATTTGCAATTTTGCCCATTATTTTGTGAATAATTTATCTGGAAATAATTGGTCCAGATTCTCAGATGCTTTTAATCAGAAGAGCTCTATTGGAACCCAGAGAATTTTACTGATTAAAACCAGCTGAAAATTTGATCCATCTGCTGCCATGGTGGCCTTAGTGTTGAACATAGGCTTTAACATGGTATTAATTTATATAAGCAAAAATTGTTTTACTTTACTTCTTGTTAATTTTTTTAGCATGAGTACTCTCAAAACCATAATGGTATCTTAAAAATACAGCATTCGAGTTCAGTTACTTGGCTAAATCTTGAAAATCTTTTCAATAAGGCGACAGTTGCTCAGGAAAACATTCACTTCAAACAAAACCACAGACAAACCATGATGTTTTAAGAGCAGCATAAGGACAATCCCTTTTATATACTGATCATGACACTCAATGTCAATCATGAGTACCATGCTTGCAGTTCCTGCTCTCCTTTCTGTAGCTACTATTGCAAGATTCACAATCAAAATAACTTTGTCCTGGCCTTCCCATGGCACCACAATGAGGAACATCACAATTGAGAGTGTCTTTGTCCCAAATGTCTTCATTCTATCAGTAAAAAATGCTGTCACTGAGCAGCTGCTCCTGTGGATAGTAGGTGTTATCAGCATCTCAGCATGTGCATTATCTAATGAAGCTGGGTGATAATTTTAGCATGTCATTTGGAAAAGATCACAAAATTCAGATCATGAGCTTTCTGGATAATGCTCTAACTTGCAAGCAGACTAGCAAAAGTAAAGGGCTGAATTGTGTAGATTTCTGTTATATTGTAAAAGCTTTTCAAACAAAAATGGAATAGTAAATAGTTAAGAGAAGTGAAAGCATATTTTTGACCAAGACTTTTAGAATGTTCTCCTCCATTAAATTGCAATAAATGTTCTCTCCTGTCCTTTCTATCAGAAACAACAATGGTGAAACTGAAATAAACCATGGCATGAAGAACTTTTAACAGCATTTTTAAGGCTCCAATTTCACTTCAGCAGGAAGGACAATATTCCTGCAAGGAAATGTGGAGATTGAAAATGTCAGAATTTATTTATCAATGCACTTCCTCAGTTTTACTCAGGAAGTTGGAAACTATTTTGTGGGGCTTCATGTGAGTGAGTAGGGACAGAAGAAGAGAATAGGGTTCCATGGCACTAGGCACCAGAAAAAATTTTTTTCAAAGGTAATTGGTAGCCAAGGTACCAAAGGTATCCAATTTCCATGTTCTTCTCTGTAATAGAAGCTTAGCACAAAATACCAGTATCATCTAACTATTTTGTTTAAGAGTGACCTGGTAAATACTGAATTACTTTATATCATTGACCAAAAGATAGCAAAATGCCCGAAGGAAAAAGTAAATTAAAATCCCACAAAACATGATAACAATTTTTTTGAAAAATTATTTATCTTCTTCTAATTGTTCATATTGTTATGGTAACTCACGGAATTTTGTGCCCTGACATTAAATGCTGTGTTAAAATTATGAATGTTTCTAATGTTGGCTAATGCCAATGTGGATTTTTTGTTGCTGTTTATTTTGAAATTAGGCAAAGTTTTTGGTCAGATATTATTTTCCACAATGGAGTGAGTAACAAGATTTATTGTAGAGACATTCTGAATTTTCATAATCAATTGTAAAGAATATTTGGGGTCTTTAGTTGTTTTTTGATAATCCTCGTTTATTACTTTGCCATGGGAAAAAGACCATATTAGTCTAGCTCTGCTTGTATACAACCCTTCATTTTTGGGCTGAATGTATCTGACACAATACAAAAGCAAAAGTAATAGTAAGAGTAAATGAACTCAAATGTATTTGAATAATCACTTTTTTTTCCCAATAAATTATAATTTAGTTAGTTGGAATTATTTGTTCTTTGAAATTCTTATTTTCTGTGTTCCACAATATATAATTTATAATATTTCATATGTAAATAATAAAAACTTCTCCCATCTAAATAAAAACTGATGTATCATATATGCTTCATGCTCTGAGTACCTGTTTTCAGTAATTGCAGATATTTTGATAGATTCAGCTCTACACCAATTGTGAATTTTAATTGCTTTTTTAGCAGGTAGGTGGATTTCTTTCTTTGTAATGAGACAGAATAGCTAAAGGGCTTGGTGATTACCAATGGCACAGTTAAAATTTCTGATTTCTATCACTTAAAATGCATTAATTTAATGATTAAATATATTGATACCTTGAACATAGCTCCTGCTTCATATTGAATGACAGGTAGAAGGAACTGAATAAACATTTTGGTTGGATCTATAAATGTTTTCCTTTTTCTTCTTCACGGAAGGGGATATTTCCTTTCTCCACTATGTTAGCATCCTTAAGGACAACCTTGCTGTAGTAAAAGAATGGTCCATCCTGATACTTAGGAACATGATTTTATGTGTCAGGACCTCAGCTTGGGTAAACAGGAAGCTATCAACCTGGAGCTGTATAAAATAGTTTTATTCAGCTGAGAAATTGATCCTGGAAAATCTAATTGTGTTGCTTTTTTCTTTCTTATTTAAAAAAATTAAAGCCTTTTAATTTTTGTAACAATCTTGTGGCTTTTGTCTTTTCAATTAAAAATTATTTTATCTAATAATATGAGGTTTTCTCAAAATATCTGGTCAGAGAATGAAAATAACTTGGTAGTGGAAAGAAGTGAAAGACTAGAAATCCTTCCCATGAGTCTTACTGAATTTACCTTTCATTTCACTGTGTTTCTGAGGATCTGGGATAGAAAATCCTGTGGAAGTTTTATTTGATAATGATCTTTCCTGCATCAGCTAAATGCACTCCAGTAGAATTTTGCCCACTTCTGTGCCACAGATCTCAAGTAATTTCATCTCACTTTCAGTGAGTGAGAATTATCCCAATTACTCTATTTTTCAAATGTAAAAGGGAACTTTTCATCAAACTACATGCTCCATAAGTACCTGATGTAGTAGTTTCAAGCTTTTCAACCCTGAAGTTTAATCCCAAAGTGATTTTAACCTTCTCTTTATAAATGTCATTGGTATGGACCCCTGTACTATAGGAAACTTGCTAACTTGCTTTCTCTTGTTCCCTTCAGTAACAGTTCAAGAACTGCTGACCTTATCATTACCAATGTAGGATGTTGGGATTTACTATTTGGAAATGGATGACTGAAATTTTATGTGCTCTAACTGTTTTTTTTTTTTTTTTTTTTTGGTTTGGTTGGTTGGTTGGTTGGTTTTTTCAGCAACATAGTCTTAATCCTAGCCATCTGTAATAAAGGTGTGTTGCTACTAATGAGATTTCTGATGTTTAAATAGTAGGGACATTCTGTTTTAAAACAGCACTCCCAGTAGAAAGTGATGGTAGAGCTTCTAGAAGAATTAAGTTTACCAGAAGAGTCTAAAACCTGCTTATCTGGCAAGCAAATTACAGCACATGAAAGACAAGAACAGTAGGTTTGCTCTTCAGAAACATGTGATCAAAAATAAAAAATAGGGCAGAGAAAGTATCTGAGAGAGTGCAAGAATGAGCTACTTTTCAAAATATTTCCACTGTTGGGAGATTTCCACAGTTGGATTCTTTATAACTTTCTTGGTAGATCTTAACAAAATAACTGCAGTTCTGACAATGTCAAAGTCAATGATTACAAAAGATTTAATTGATAAGAAATAACATATTACCTATGTGCATTTTCCATTGTGAAAAGTTTTATCAAAATATAGTCATTCGTTTTTCTGTGCCGTCATGAAACTGACAGAACTTTTCTGCTGGTAGACTTGTAAATGTGGAAAAATACAGAAAATATCAGGAGATGTCAAAGGTTTGTCTGTATATCATGTGGTTAATAAATGAGCAAACTGATACATACCATGGTACTGGCAACAAGTATTACTGCAAATGGTATTCATGCTCTTCACTTTATCAGTACAATCTCAGAACCTAGTTTTGTGACGTTCTTCTCAAGTTGTTTTGCACTCTTTCTTCTTTCATACATGACTTTGCTACTTTAAAGAATTACTCTGATTTTCCAGATCATTTAATATCTTTTTCTCTGAAAAACTCTATCTTGGAAACTTTCTACGAAATTCCAAAAGCACCAGACTTTCAAAATAGTAAAAGCATATAAGATGTTTTAATTGTACTTTTGAGGAGCAGTGAAAAATAAGCTCTTTTTTTTGTGTTCTTAACATTGAATTTCTTAAGAATATAGGAAAATATATCTTAGAAAAGTGAAACAGTATATCCTATAAGGCACTTTATGTGTCATGTAAAAATTATGTCAGCCTCTATTGCTGTTAAGAATCAGTTATTAAAATTGCTAGAGAGATGCCTCTGCCTGAATTAAGGTGCAAACAAGACCATATGCACAAGTCAATAGCATGGATTTAATTTAACAGTAAATGTGAGGGAGAGAGACAGAGAGAGAAAGAAATAGAAAAAGGCCGAGGGGGAGGGCGGAGAGTGACAGAAAAACTAATTAAGTAGAAAATACCACCACTCTGTGGATCCCGATGGCGTCCTGTTGATCCTTGGTATGGTCTTCTTGGTGGTGAGGGTCCCACAAAACACTGAGTTCAGTGGATTAATATATGTTCAGCCTAGTTGGGAACACCCAGGTACCTCCCCTGGGGGGAAGTTTGACACCATCTCTTGCCAGACTCTGGATTGATTGCATCCCTTTGCATCACGATCAGTCCTCTGCTGCAAGGCCTCAGGAATGAGTGTGGGGGTGCTTTGAGGGTCTTTGATGGTTGATGATCCCTCCCCAGCTGCCTCTCCTGTGAATGTCCCATGTGTGTGTGTGGCCTTCCTAGGGTGGGGGGATTATACAACCAGTAAGAAAAGCCAGTTTGTACAAAGGAAGATGGGTGTTCACCACACCCCCAAAAACTCTCCTCCTCTGCCCTTGGTTTGGGGAGAATGTGTGCAAACCTGGCCTCAGCAGATGAGTCTGTGGTCTCTGGCTTCCCCCACGCCAAACTCAGCCAGAGCTGATTTTCAGGACAGCTGCTGGGTTTGGCTTTCCTTCTTGATACATTCTTCTCCCTCAACCTTCTTTACTTTTCCCCAACCTGACATAATTGGACAATAGAGTCACTGTTAGGTGGCATAACTCACAGTCCAGTTCCAGTCAGGAGGCGTATTCAGGGAAGAGTGGACTTCGGTGGTCGCAGCTTCTTTATACAATTTTGCCATAATGGGCAAAAGTCCTACTTAACACTGCTCAAGCCATTAATTTTCAGTCTCTCCTAATGGCCAAGCAGTCGTCAGCAGTGATGAAATACTATAGATGTGTGCTGCTGTGGTTTTGGCTAAGATGTACAAGTGCCAAAGGGGATAACAGAGAAGAGATGTTTTTACACATACTTATTAAAGATGAACTATCTCTAAATGACTGCCACATTTACACTTCATCTTGTTCCAAAGGATGAGTTTCCCTATCAGCTACAGCAACCAGTACAATTTTACTAGGTGGTCACTAATCTTAGACTAACCTTTGACTTTGATTTTATATCCTTAACACAAATGCACAAGCATTACATGCTGGAAAATAGACCAACAAATACGGTAGTAATTCCATTGAGCATTTTTGTACAATTTGCTCAGAATATTTAACCTAAGCTTAAAAAGACCATGCTGAACATGTATTTTCTTGGGTTGAGAACTCCATTTGTGCATAACTTCAGACCGCTTCAGAGTACTTTTAGAAATACAAATGTTTCTATGTCTGCCTAGTCAGGTGAGCTGTTGCTATTTAATGTAATGATGTTGTACAGGAAGAATGAACTGCTGATTTTCAAGTAATAGAGGCAATACTTGAATTTTTTTATTCTATTTCAGTGGGACCAGACTTTTTCCCAGGGTCTGTCTCCTGTTTGTTGTGTAATCCTCATTGAATCAACAATGCCTTACTTTGTTCACATTTAAATTGCTTGCTGTATTCTTACCTCTTTCACACGGGTGATACACGTACAGTTAAATTTGGACTTCCTGCAGAGGAAGCTGCTACCTTTAAAGTAGCTCTGTTGGACTCACAGACTCATAGAGTATTTTGTGTTGGAAAGGACCCATAGGGATCATGGGGTCCAACTCCCTGCTTCACACAGGACTACCTGAAACTAAACTCCAAGCAGGACTGAGGAGTCATCTGGTAGATCCTGTATCTGGTTAAACATCATGTTGGCAGATTTCTGTCAATTTGTGTCTAGTAATTTCTCATGATGCAGTCTCACCTGAAGCACGTCATTTCCTTGGGCTCATGACTGAATGCCTCTATTAATCATGATATTCGCATTAGTCAGACACTGAGGTCACCCTTGCTAACAGCTAAATGTCAGCAGAGAAAATTCCATGGGCCGAATGGAACTTGCATTTAGAACAGTAATAACTAAAAACCCCTTCTGATTCCCAACGTTATGGATTTTCTCTGCAGGTAAAAAACCCCATCCTTTAATACTTAAACACAGTCATATTTAATCTTCTTTTAGCTAAATTGAAATCTATTGTGTTTTGTGAGTCTGTATTAGCTGTGGTTAACAAATATTACATATTATCTGTGTTTTAAAGCTAAGCCTAATGTTGTTCAAGTATAGAAAGGAGAATCATGGAGAAATAGTTCTTGTGGATCAGAGAAAATATGCATGGCTATCTCCAGACCTGGGACACACCCATAAAATATGCAGTGTCTGAACTCGTCTATCAATTATATCAGTCAAAATTTGATTTGCTGAATATTCACCATGTTGTTCAGTAACATACCAGTTTAGAGAAAATACAGTAACTGATCATTTACTACACTAGGAAACCCACTTTTTTTGGTGCCAGGAATAACTGCATATTTCAGCAAGGAAAAAAAAAAGAATGTTTTTCTGTGTAAATAATAGATAAAGAACAACAAAAAAAGCATAATCCAGCTATCTTCTCTGCAGGGAAAAATAAACCCATATAAGCCCAATTTGTGTAGAAAGACCCATTAGGCAGGAAGTTAGTAAGCCAGAGTCTGTTCTATGGCTCTGAAGGGAATAAGTTAATGTTGGGAGTTTGGTGCCTTAAATAAGAAATTGCGGAAGGATGAATTTTCATCATTTCATTATTTCTCATTAGCAATTTACTCTAAAAACACTTTGGACAAGCATTTTACAATGCTAGCGTATAAGCTAGAAGAACACTGATTGTTATAATAAACTTATTACTATCAAGAGGCTACCTTATGACTCCCAGCACTTCCACTCCGGAGTGTTCCACATCCCCAGGGGATGGTGTCATTGCAGAGGTGCGTCACTTTAATAAACACCAGGAAAAAAGAATAAGGTCTTGAATATCATCTGAATGAAGGATGAATTCTCAATTGGGTTATGCACAAGGAGATTTGTAAGCTTTGGAAAACCATAGCCTTATACATTCTGGGTACAGGTATGGTAATTCACCATTTCTGTTCCATTAAGCACAGTGGTCCATGCTGCCACATTTTTAGGCACAAATCTGTATTTTGAATGCCCGAAGGGGTTAAGATGCGTCTCCTTCCTGGATAGCAAAATGTGAAAGTAGTGGAATGCTCTGGGTATCCTGACACACTGTTTATGGAAATTCAACTTTCCAAAACTTAAAAATGTGAGTAAGGTTTGTTTGTCACATAATATCCAACTGTAAACCTAGTACTGCCAAGTGCAGCATTAACCATGTCCCTGAGTGTCACATATATATACAGCTTACAAGCACACACAGTTCCTAATCTTTTCCACTGAAGACACTGCCAGCCTTTCCACTTAGGTTAATGATGGCTGACTGAGACCATTTATACCTGTACACTCATTCACAAGATGCTTTTAACTAGTGAATGTATGGTACTTATAATATGGCTGGTGTTTGAATTTTCTAATTATTCTTGTATTTGCCTTTATCTCCTTTCAATCAGGAAATGGAACCTGAAAGAACTATTAAGTGCAGCAAGGTGAAGTGGGAATGGGATCAGAGATCATAAGAGAGAAAAAAATCAGAACTGGAAAAGCAGTATACAACGGAAGTCCTTTATCTTGCAATTTAGGATGGGTTTCTCTAATGCAGTAGAAGTCAGATTCCCTTAGGTATTTTGAAAATTTGACTTTGTCTCTACAAGGCTGCTCTCAGAGATAGGTATGATGTACTGCTGATTGCTTATGAAGACCTTAGGACTCCACAAGGAACATGCCCGATGGAAAGCTTTTGTGAAAATTACCCAGCTCAGATTTCCTGGAAACACAGTCACAATAGTACATAAAAGTGTAAAGGACCAAGGGTGTGTTGCAACTCTCATCAAAATTACACGGTGATGGATCACTCCTTAGAAACACAGTGGCAATATTCTCGAGATTCAGTGATGCCTGTATTACAGATTAGTCGTGCAAGGATGACTCTGCATATCAAACTTCTACGACATAAAGTTTGAAAATCACAAAATGGTCTTTGATATTTGTGGTGGATTGTGCAACTATTTAATGGTTTTACTCACAAATACTGTAAATTATGTTTCTTCAAAAAGAGTAGGCCAGGCTGTAGGAAGGCTGGGGGGTTATTTTGTTCTGCCTGCTACACACTGGATTGCACTTGGAGCTACCTACAAGAAGGGAGACATCTTCTCTCCTGATAGTAACAGGGATGCTTCAAGGGACGGTTGCTTCAGACTGTGAGGTGGGGTGGGCAGAGTGAAAATGGAGGAGTAGAAGTCATCTCAGCAAATTAAATGTCTTCAGAAAGGGCAGGAGTAATCTCAACAAGGGGGATTGCAGGGGAGAGCAGAAAGCAGAGAGGTGGATGGCTGCTCTGGGTTTAGGACAACCTGTGGGTTATTGCAGGACTTGAAGGCTAAGAAAGGTTGAACTTCTGTTCTTCATGGACTACTGCGAGTATATTTCAAGAAGAAAAATTCAGCAGCCATACATCTTCTGACACCACTCGCCCCGACCCGGATTCCGGGGGCAGTGCCAGTTACCTGGAGGGCTGTCCTGAGTTGCTGGATCTGTTCGCAGTGGGGAAGCAGCTGAGGCTCACACCGGCTTTGGCGGCTCCCAGGTGGCAACGGTGTGGGAAGAAGCAAAGAAGCGGACGGGCTCTGACACAGCTCCACGGGAACAGGGTTTATTACGGGGTGATGAGGGCCTGAGAGCGGGGTGCCGAGAGAGCCCCGAACAAAGGCTGACAGGGGGTTAAGAACCAGGGACAAAGAGGGGCATGGAAACCCCAGGGAACCAATAACTGAGGGCCAAAGGGGTGTTACAGAGGCGGGGAAATGCACCGAGGATCAATGGGGAACAAGGAAGGCGGGGAGAGGGAGCAAAGAGCCAGTGGGCTACTGAGGAAGGGAGAAGGTTCTGGAAGATAACCAAGTATAGGGGAGAAGGGAGGGGAAATAAGGATCCAATGCCCAGGGAGACATCTACATAGGGGTGCAAGGGCTGCTGGGAGGGTTCTATGTTGTCACCCTAATCCTGGGGAGTTTGCCCATTAACCAGGTCCCACTGCTGGAGTACCTGGTTACTATTTTTTGGCTGGTGTTAGACAACCTAGGCATGGGCTGCCACGCCCCCACAATCTTTTTTTTCTAAACCAGCGTTAAGCAGTACATTGACTTGAATTTTCAGTGGTCAGTGTTATTTAGAGAAGGGGGCTTTTGATTTCTCTTTGCACTAGTCTGGGTGTGCTTCTGGTTTGAGAGAAGCCTATATTCCTTTGTGGGGGATTAGCACATTCCTCTCAGCCTTGCATTTAGACTTGGAGTCTTTTTTCTACCATGTACATCTTCACAAACTGAGCTCTATTGTGGATACATTTTTATAGCTTCTACATGCTTACATTTTTGGTATTTTTACCCCATGGTAAACTAGTAATTGATGGTAATAACAGTTGTCTTTTTCCCTGCTTCATTTTTACAGGTAGTTATCATCAAAAAAGTGTCAAAATGTAGGCACATGCTGAATACCACATGCATATCTTTTATACTATATTGCTGACCTCAAACTTAGGAAATGCATTTCCACCTTTTGACTCTTTCTGTTGTATTTATGAAGGGGAACAGAGAAAACAGCAAACAAAAATTTTTTTTTGTATCTTTGACCCTTTTCCCTGAGCTCTTTCTCTCTCAGTTCCACCTCAAAATTGTATCTGGAAAGTGGTAGGAACCAATCCAACACTACTGCCAAACAGTACAGGAATATAAGTCTATGCTTACTACATAGGATCCAGAACATGTTACTCCTTAGGCAAAAAGTAAAGCAAAGCAATTTGACGTAAGGATAACTCAGTGGAGAAAAGAAACAGGAAAAGTGAAGAGAAGATAGCAGAGACCAGAATCAAATCATTGGGACAGAGAGATTAGAGCTAAAAGTAGATTAAAACCAAGAACACAAAAGGAAGAGGTGGGCATATTTTTAGGGGAAGAACTATAATTTTATTGAATATATTCATTCGTAGTCATGCTTTGGAGGATGATAAAAATGCAAATCAAAGTTGCAGTAAATAAACAGGAATTATGACAGAAGGCAGGAATATTTGAGAAACTCAAAACCTCAGTGACATCCAAGACTGTACCAGGTGTTTTCCCATATTGCATATATTTTTTGTCGAGAATGATTAGCATGCAAGGCAGTCTCAGAGGATTTCAGGTACCTGTGATAATTTTTTCCTTTCAGGCTATCAGGGAGTCTTTCATTTCTCTGTCTTCCCAGTCTATGAAGTGTCTTGAAAAAAAGTCCAATGTCTAGATGGGAAGACAGGTGTGCAAACACTTCACAGATGAGTATCAACCATATTCTCAAAACAGACCTGATCTAACTAGTCACAGATAGATGGATGTCACACACCATTGCTTTGTACAGGCAGTACATCAAGATTTCTCTCTGAAACTTCTAGCAGTGGTGGTACAGTCTTTAAAGGTATCTCATATTTATGTTGACAGCAATACGTCCCACACTTCTGGTAAGGACATAACAGGGTAGAGCTGGTTCTTAGTAGATATTTTATTTGTCCGCACTTGGACCTATTGTATACAGCTACATATGACTCTGCCTCAGTGTTCAGTTCAGAACATTGGCAACTTTTTATAAGTGATAGATCAGCTCTCTGCTAGAGGAAGTTTGTCAGCAAACGGTGCTCTGTTATAAGGACATTTTACAGAGACAGTTTTGTTACATAATAATAAACACACCATACTGAAAGGATGGTGTCTTGGTAAATGCAAGAATGCTCTTCATTTTGCACTGTGAGAGGTGTTTTGATTGAAATTTGCATGCTAGAAAAACAAATATAGTTCTGCCCTTGGCTTCACTAGGGTGACATTTCATTGTGTATTTGTTACATGAAGAAATGCCCATACACAGATGCAACTACTCCTTTATCAGCAATAATATAAATTGAGATTAGTTCTGTTTGGTGCACATAAATTGAAGCTAACACTTACATAGGTAATTGTTCTTAAAAGCCCCACAAACATATCTCCTACTGAAAGAAGTTTCAAGGAAAAAGATATCAGCAAGCCAAAGTGAACCAATCCCAGAAGGTCTTTACAATAAATTTCTTGTTGTTAATTTTTAGTGAAGCAATCAGTATATTGACTTTATCTTTTAATAATGTTATGTACAAAGTAACATCAGGAGTGGGAACAGTTCCTTTAAGAAAAGAATGAAGTCAGAGGTTAATATGAGTGAGCTTGATGGGTGCTAGCTTGTAGCTACTGACCATGGCAGTCACAATCCATGAGAAGCTTGTTAAAAACAAATCAAAATCCAACAGATTCCCATCCCAGTATAAAAAAAGGACTCAAATAGCTGAGTTTAACAAATCTGAAATCTCCAGTAACGCTATTTGTTCCAGAGGAACACAACTGAATGAGCCACACAATGGTGAAGATTGAGATTTTGTTGCCTGAGATAAGAGCAGGCTGTCATAGCACTGACTGTGTCCTTGCATATCACAAGGTGTGATGAAGCAACTGTAAGCTATAGAAATTTCCTTTCCTGTTAGCTGTGGCGGAAATAGTCTGAGTCTGTTTCCACAAAGGTTAAAAAATGCCCAGTTTCTCTGTCTGGATCATCATAGACAGAATCAGTTCTCAAACTGTTACAAACTAGACATCTTGTATAAAGCTATATGGAAAGGCAGTGTGAGTCTTGTTAACAAGAAAAATTTTGTTGTTTTTCAGACTACAAGTGGTAGGATGATCACAAGTGACAGAAGAACACTATAAAGGTTATGAAAACGGAATTGACGAAACCTACTGAACATAGAAGCCCTAGACAAACAGCCTCAGCAAATTTCAAACCTGGCAAGTCCTTGTTTAGAAGATCAAAGGATCACAGGTGGTTTGGCAATTCTACACAAGAAGGCTAGGTAAATTTTATTAGGCTAGGATATCTGAAAGGAAACAGAGCCAACTGGGGTTACTGAAAGCCAGAAATACACGTGTTTCCATGTGACTAGTCCAAGGCTGGAACATCTAAACTGAATAGAGACATGATCTCTCATTGTTTAAATTTAGAAGAATCCTAAGATTTTATTATTTAGAACATAAAGCTATCTATATCCATTTAAAAAAACAGCTCAAGAAACCAAAAGAACTGAACCAGATTTTCTAACATATGCAATGGATTCCCTGAAAAGGTTAGGTTTCCATCACAGCATACAGAATCCATATTTAGGTCCAAAGTATCAGTCTCAATTTTTTTTTTATACTTTTCCACTTTCCTTTTTTTTCCTCATATGCACCATGAGAGTATTAGAGCTGACCTGAACCCATTCTTAAAAAAATTAGGTTTATAAAAAAATCCTATTTTGGAAAAAAAAAAAAAAAAAAAAAGAACTTTGCCTGTGGCATAGAAATGGAGCAATAGTAAAAAGACTAAAATAAATAAAACCAGGAAAAATGAAAATGCTTAAGGCTACTCTGAGTAAACAACAGGCAATCTGTTTATAAAGAGAAGGAAACAAGTTATTACCACCATGAAGTAAAATAAATTGCCCAAGCAAAATAAATTCACTTCTTGGATGAACAAAAAAAAAAAGGGAAGCAATTTGATAACTGTAAATTGAAATGGTCTGCTCTTGAAGAAAGAGTAACTTCAGGGAATAGTTATATTCATTTCCCAAACTTTGTGATATTGAGAATATAAGAATTGTTAAGGAGTTCACAGATTTTCTTTAAAAAAGTGCCGGTGGGAAATCCAGCTAATGTCTGTGCTACACGCATGGACATAATCCACAATGGTTAAAATAATGCTAGGTGCAAGGGCAATCATTACTAATGAATTGAGAGCTGCAATCAAGTATACAAGGGTAAAACAGAACTGGTAAACAGGAAGGTGTGTTAATTGAGGCAACATTCAGAATGTTGTTAGCAAATGCCCGGTTGGAAGGGTCTTCAGGTATAATACTGGATAAAAGCCAAAGCTATGTATAAAGAAATTATTTTTCAGAATATAAGTAATTCACATGTAGAAAGGCTTCATGGTTATCAGTAACACTACCAGTACTCTGTGTGCAAGAATTTGACTGAAGGGTGGATTGAAGATGCCATAGCAAGAGAAATAATTTTTAAAAAGAGACCCCACAAGAAAACAAGTACTTTCTACATTCTTTTCAGTGATAAAGTGTAATATTAAAGGACATAGATGTCTTACCTGTTGGTCAGTGATAAAAGATGTGTAGCTCAGACACTGGAGTTATTGAAGAATGTTAGATATAAAAGTAGTACCAGTTGCAGTAGTAAATTGGTCCAAAATCCTTAGGAAAGGGACTGAAATAGGAATCCATTTACCACCGTGTACTTTGAGGCAAGCACTAAGATATGCACTCACAGGCTGGTGAACTGTGGAGAGATGGTTAAATTTCTGTGTGCTTCAGTGTCATGGATAATGCTATTATGATGAGTCAGTAAATTGTTAAAATCCCTTTTCCACAATAAGAACAACTCTTCAAATCAGTACATCAAATGAAATGAATCTTCTTGCAGTGATCCCAGCTGGGGCCTGCCTACCCAGGGCAGCTGTGCTGAAGATGTCCTGGGGGTCATGGTGGGCAGCGACCTGAGTCTGAGCCAGCAGTGGGCTCCAGCAGCAGTGGTGGCCAAGAGCATTTCCTGTGCTGTATTAGCAGAAGCACAGCCAGCTCATTGAGGGAACAGACCATCCCTCTCTACTTAGCACTTGCTATTTCCATCCTTGCAGTTTTTCATAACTTAACTGGATAAAGCCCTGAACAACCTGGCCTGATCTCAGAGCTGACCCAGCTTTTAAGCAAGAGATTGTACTAGAAACCTCCTGAGGTCCCTGTCACCCTTAGTTATCCTATAATCCTACAATCCAAATCAAAGGAAAAGGTATCAGGTTAATATAATGACAGACAGAAGGAGAGAGAGTATATGGATGCAAAAGGGTCGTTCTCTTTCTGTGTTATTTACTTTGGAGGAGAAAGATGACATATGTCCTGTGTAATAGAGAACAGAAAACTAACCCCAAGAACCTCTGACTTTAAGAGAGATTTTAAAGGCCTGTAAATAACTTAGGCAAAAAGTTAGCATTCATATCTTCTGATTAAAGTGAAACCAATCACAAGTCCATGATCATCACTTAGGTTGTGGCCTGAGACTCACAAGGAGAAAGTCATATTTATACTGAAATCTTCCATGCCCTGCACCATTTCAGCAGTGTTGGAACACATTGCCCAGAGGATCTCACTAAAGAAGTGTTCACCAATGCAGTATTCCGTCTGGCTATACCTATAATTTCAGATATCATACTGAAAACTATATGAAACTTATGAAAGTGTGAATTTCCAGAAATCTGTATGTCTTACATACACTCTATTAAAAGGAGAGTGTCAGCTGGGGATTGTGTAATAAACCAAAAGGCATAACTCTTCTTCAGATCTTAAAACAAAATGCATCTTTTCAATGAAGGAACCTAGATAGATAAATGAATAAATAAATGCCCAAGTCCTGTGAGGACCATAATCCATTATAGGATTTCCAAGAAAGCAATGTGCTTGGTTTTTCAATCCCAGATACTGTGGCTTCTGTTGTGATCCTAAACAAAGACTGCTGTAGGATGAGGAGTTACTGATCCACACAGCAGTTGACCTGAGTGGGTTTGTGCTTTACTCCAAATAGTACTTGGCCCTTTAGAGCTGTGCTGAACAGCACAAATCTCTTGATGTGAGTTCACTAATAATGACACCACCAGCATGTCCTCGTCTTTATCTCAAAGTGAAACAGGATGTTTTCATATAAACATCCTTTTGCTCAACAGCAGAAATGATGAATAGAGTTGTTTGCTTGTAGGAAAATCCAATAAAGGCTTTAATGCTGGTGAACTTCGCCATGGACAGGTTATGTATTGTATGTAACGTCCTGACCAGAGGTCTGTCAGATGCTGTGTCATCGTAGCATTCCCAAAATCACAGTGGGCATAACATTTTGTAATTTAGTATATATTTTCTAGGATGTTAATAAAATAGTTATCTTTTGTGGAAATCTGTGTGACTTTCCTATTTGGATTCAAAAATCCAGCACCTCCTGGAAAAAAACATTGTACAAAAGAAAAAGTTGTTATTAGACAACTGCTGCCCAGTTAATTGTCAGCAAGAGAAGACCTAAGAGCTTTAAAACAGCTAATTTACAGCTTCTTTAGTCTTGTAAATATGGCCAGACTCCAGGCATCTTCTGTGCCGTTTCTTGAGTGAGCAACCTGAGGTCAGCCCACTACCAGGACTGAGAGGTTTTTTTTCACTGTCTACATATGTGTCAAGATCTTTAATAGCTGACAAGAGAAAAGGAAAACAAGAGGCTTCAGTTTGAACATAGTCTAATAGAGAAGGATTCAGAGATTGTCTCCTCTTCATCATTTGCAGTTTGTAATGGCCCTAACCTTATCTGTCCAATTTCAGCAGCTCAGCTAGATGGTTTTAGATGGATCTGGGGGTGCTCAGATTTTAACTTCACTGCAACATACAATGCTGGCTAGCGGGGAGGATTATCTTTAGTTGGCGTAGGGCTGTATAACAGGCAGAATGCATGTGGAAAGCAGCCCTGAGCTCTCTACACATGCTCAAATCCCCAAAACAGCACAGGGATGTAAAATTAGAGATTACATGACTGGCAGATTTATAGTACCAAATAAAAGCAATGACATATTGAGCTCAAAGAAAGAAATGAGGAAAAAAAAAGGGAATCCTGTAAAGTCAGATAATTCCTGTAAGAGTGACCAGTATTGTGCAGCTCTGATGGTGTTCTGAGATGCAGGATGTAGGATCTCCAGGGCCCAGTTGAGCTGTTAAAATAATGTAGGAAACTAAAGAGTTACAAAAAGAAAGTTTCACTTGGGAACAGAGAAAGCAATAAACCTAGCCAGACACAGTGTTTTTGGCTTGCAATGTGAGAAAACATACAACATTTTATCACAAGAACTTATGAATGTGTGAAGCAGGAAGCCCAGATATACTTAGCAGACATAAGTATTGTTTCGCCAACACCAACTTTCTTTCTAGCCCCATTGTTTCCTGGTTTGATTATGCCCTGAAGCTTAAGAGCCATTCCCCTTACAAGTGATTTGATTTGTGGTGACTCCGTATAAACATGCTTTTTAATACTCTTATACTGTTAAACACCATGTGGCAATTACATAGGTTTTACACAGTTTGTAAACAAATGCTTTCTTGTGTTCCTTTCTATGTAATTACACATGCTGAGGTAAGTAAAATTGTAAAACATTATTAACCATTATTTTATATATTTTCTAATCTTTCAGGCTCTTTTTTAATAGAGAGATTTCCATGATTCTTATTATTTTTACCATGTACATTCCCTTACAACTCCACTGTAATATTATTCAGTAATTTGTTTGAAGTGACTAGGTCAGACTTTTTAAGGCATGGCATTGTTTAAGACATTGTTGTAACAGTCTTTCAGATGAATCAGTTTGCCGTGTCAGTGTTCTAATATTTTTGGTTTCTCAATTAGTTGCTTAAGAAGTCTCCAAGAGGTTGCATGAATAGTAGAATCTGTTTTTAACAAGGTTAACTTCCAAAGAAACAAAGTCACTTTGACAATTTGCAACATGCTGGATGAGTTTTTTGATATTGTGGAATAATCTTTTTTCTTTTTTTTTTTTTTTTTGGTTATATGGTTTTCCCCTTTCTTTTTTTCTTCCTTGCATGTTGAAAAGTAATTTTGATGTATATGAAAAGAATGTTTAAGGCACCTAAATCTGTAGATTGTGTTCTAGTATATCTTTATTTTAGAAGTTGACCAGTTTCTCACCTTGGAAGTTCATTATCTCTTACCTTGTGTCTATTTAATTTCATAATTGCCTGTTTAGTGGGTTGTTTGAAATGCTTGCTGAAGTACAAATAAATTAGTTGGATATCCTATATTGACTGTTTAGCTGAAATATTACAACCATTATTACCCAGTAAAAACTCGTATGATTTGAAAAAGGTGATTTACAATTCTCACTCCAATTATATTTTGAGGCTTTCTGTTCAGATTCATTCTGTTCATTTTTGGTGGTACATTAGAGGTTGTCACAGATTTAATCCTTCAAATTTGTCACTAATTTTTGTAAAAAAGCAGCTTGGCTATTTAACTGTAAAATACTTTCAGCACTGTCAGAGGAAAGCTGGCATGTTTTGCCATGGACACTCTATGCTATAATATTCATTAATCACCCAGAATCATAGAATGGCTTGTGTTGGAAGCGACCTTGGAAGATCAGCTAGTTCCAATCTCCCTGCAGTGGGCAGGAACATCTTCAACTAGATCAGGTCGCTCATAGCCCCGTCCAACCTTGGATGTTTCCAAGATGGGTCATGTCCAACCTCTCTAGCCAACCTGTTCCAGTGTTTCATCACCCTCACTGTAAAAAAATTCTTCCAGATTTCTAGTCTGAATATACCCTCTTTTAGTTTAAAACCGTTACACATTGTCCAATTGCTACAGAACCTGTTAAAACCTATTGCTAGAACCTATTAAAAAGTCTGTGCACAACGTTCTTATAAGCCCCTTTAAGTAATGAAAGGCTGCAATGAGAGCACCCTGGTGTCTTCTCTTCTCCAGGATGAACCACCCCAGTTTTTTCAGTCTGTCTGCATAGGAGAAGTGCTCCAGGCCTCTGATCATCTTTGTGTCCTTCCTCTGGACTTGGTCCAACAGGTCCACATCTTTCTTGTGCTGAGGACCCCAGAACTGCACGCAGCACTCCAGGTGGGGTCTCTTGAAAGTGGAATAGAGGGCAAGAATCATCTTCCTTGACCTACTGGCCATGATACTTCTGATACACCCCAGGATATGATTGGCTTTCTGGGCTACAAGAGGACATTGCTAAGTCATGTACAGATTTTCATCCACCTTAAGTCCTTCTCAGGGCTGCTCTCAATCCATTCTCTGCCCAAACTGTATTTGTGCTTGGAATTACCCTGACCTAGGTGCAGGATCTTGCACTTAAACTTATTGAATCTCATGAGACTCCCATGGGCCCACTTCTTAAGCTTGTCCAGGTCCCTCTGTCTGGCATCCTGTCTCTCAATCGTGTCAATCAGACCACTCATTTTGGTGTCATCTGAAAACCTGCTAAGGGTACACTTGATTTTACTGTCTATGCCACTCATGAAGACATTAAACAGTATTGGTGCCACTACAGGTCCCTGAGGGGCACTACTCATAACTGATCTCCATCCGGACACTAAGCCGTTGACCACTACCCCATGGATGTGACCATCCAGCTTAGTTTCTTAACTGCCTCCTTTTGTGCTTCTGTGTTAAGTGGGTCCTTGGTTTTATGTGAAAAGATTAGCCTCCATCCTAGGTATCACTTTCAACAAAGTGAATCATGATATAAAATCATTATTTCCCTTCATGCCATTTCCTTATTTTTTTTTTTTCTTTTTTTTCTGTTTTGTTCAGATTCAGATCTTTTCCCCAAGGTTTTTTTGCGATTCCCAAATTCATCATGCATTCCTAATTCTAATACTTCTCCAAAAGGATTATGGGTTGCTCTTATGTTGACATTATGTTGTCTCTGATGTTGACATTGCTGCTGCTGCCCCTGGGCTAGAGTGAATCATCTCCTGGGAAGACTAAAACCAAAACTTATTACAAAAAATACTTAGTACTTACTTTAACTTTGAAAAATCCTTGACTGATTTAGAATGAAAAGAGCTCTTTTGACTGGAAAGAAGACACCCAAGCCTGGGCACCTAATCTTCTGTATGCTGAAAGCTGTGGATCATGTAAACATATAGTGTGCTTGTCAGACCTTGAGCGAGCATGCAAGAATGTGCATGTTTCCCTGCAGAGTCTTCCTAAAAATAATTAAACCTAAAAATAATTGGACAGCTTTGGGTTGTTAATAGGTACAGAGTGAACAAACGGGGATACCAAGGCAAGGATATTTCTAGTGGATTTCCAGCTGAATTGTGTAACGTGCTCATTTGGGCCAAGCAAAGCTTACTTTAGAGCTTTCACTTCTGCTATTCTGTCAGTATTGCCTTGATTCCTGTAATGTTGTTGCCTGTCATAATTTACACTGCTTTCTTTACAATTTAATATGGTCCTTCTGCTTCTCCTTGAGGAAAAGAGCTTCAGTTTTCATAAACTGTCACTTTGACAGACTGGGGCTGTGAGAGCTGTGTATCTAAATATTCAAACACTTTAGCCCTTCCAAACCTTACAGGTTTTTGCCATTGTGCTAATGGATAGAGTTAATTTTTTTCATAGAAGCTGGTATGGGGCCATGTTTTGGATTTGTGGTGAAAATAGAGTTGCTTTAGTCATCATTAAGCAGTGCTTGCACAGCATCAAGGCCTTTTCTGCTACTTACCTCAGCCCACCAGTGGGGAGGATGTGAGTGCACAAGAGGTTGGGAGGGGACACAGCTGGAACAGCTGATCCCAGCTGACCCAAAGGATATGCCACAACATATGGTGTCATGTTCAACATATAGAGCTGGGGCAAGAAGGAGGAAGGAAGTCAGGGGGAAGAGATGTTCAGAGTGATGGTGCTTGTCTTCCCAAGTCACTGTTATGCATGATGGGGCCCTGCTCTCCTGGGGATGGCTGAACACCTGCCTGTAAGTGGGAAGAGACAAGTGAATTCCTTGCTTTGCTTTGCTTGTGTATGCAGCTTTTGTTTGCTTTACTTAAACTGTTGTTATCTCAACTCATGATTTTTTTCTCAGTTTTACCATTCTGATTCTATTCCCTATCCCACCAGGGGTGGGGGTTGAGCAAGTGGCTGTGTAGGGCTTAGTTGCCTGCTAGGTTTAAACCGTGACAGACATACACCACCAATTTCTCCATGCTTTTGATGTCCTGGAAGTGATCTTACATCATATGAAGAGAGATATCTTTAAACCGCACCAATGTATGTCTCCCCAAAATAGAGAGTTTTCAGCAGATCAGATATCTGTCCTGAACACCATTATGCCCCAGTCAACTCCAGTAGAGTCATGCTCACATGGTGCTAGAAACCCGTTTGATACTGGGTAAAGCAGAGACTGAAACCTCAAGGAAGACAAAACCAGCAGGTGTAATCTGTGACTGCATACTCAATCAGTTCCTGCCATCAGGAGCCAAACAGGATGGCTAATTTCTCCAGAAATTGAAAACTTGAATCTTATCATCTGTACAGAATTAAAACGGAAATTATTTGAAATAAATAAAGAAGAGGAAAATTGTAAAGATATTGGAAAGAGACAAAATAGATTCTAATTTATTCAGATTACAGAACTTTCAAAGTACAGAAATATGCTTTAATTCAAAGGAAACAGATGAACTGTTAGCTAAAAATGGCAAAAAACTGCCTTGACTTTCTTGTTGAAAGGGCGGTTATTTTCTACAGTTTCTGCAACGAGCTAAAATGAGCAATTTATTTTGTATTTATTTGCCTTCAGACATGTTTCTATTTATGGCCACATGGTATGCTCAATGGAGTCTTAAAATAGTGAGGCTGGGTTCACAGGATGATTCAATGGATCGGCACGTAGAAGAGGGCGGATGCAGCCTCTCTGTTGGGGGCAGGATGGCAGCAAGTGTGCCTTGTTACTCCCCTATGGGTGTCCACGGGCTTCCCTGGAAGCAGCTGGTCCAGTCCCAGTATGACATTTTTTGAATAACCACAGTTAATATTTGACATCCTTGTTGGTTTTACCAACTGAAAGGCTAAAGACTAAGTAAACTGTGATGAAAGATATTGGCTCTTATATTTTGTGACCACTGGGGTCAACTCAAACAACAATGGTTAAGGGGAAATACTTACATTACAGCTGCTGGCAGCACATGCACCATGTGGACTAAGTACTGCATTCTCTATTCAGTAATACTGCACAGGGCGTGGGTGCCCAGGCCCCGGCAGCAGCGGGGGCTCCGTGAGGGGAGGCCGGGCTGCCCCAGCCGGGCACAGCCGGCTCCAGCCGGATCCAACCACCCACCGCAGGGCGCAGCTGAGCCCGCGGCCGGGGCGGGGATACTTTGGGTGAACAAATTCAAGGAAGGGCAAAACACCACACAGAAGATTCTGAGGAAAAAGTAGATAAGAGAAACAACCCCATGAGAACAGAGGGAGAAAGAGGTGCTGCTCCAGGTCCTGGAGCAGAGATTCCCCTGCAGCCTGTAGAGAGGTCCATGGTGTAGCAGGTATTCACGTCAGAGTTGTGTTGATTTTGTCTGAGGTAGGGCTAATTTTCTTCCCAGTGGCTGGTATGGGACTGTGTTTTGGATTTGTGCTGAACACAAGGTTGATAATATGGAGATGTTTTTGTTATTGCTGAACAGGGCTTGCACAGACCCAAGGCCTTTTATGCTTTTTGTACTTTCATGCTGGTGAGGAGGCCCCTGAGACAGGCCCTGCTCTCCTAGTGATGGCTGAACATCAGCTTGCTCATGGGAAGCAGTGAATTAATTCCTTGTTTTGCTTTGCTTGCACACCTGGCTTTTTCTTTCTCTATTAAACTCTCTTTATCTCAACCCGCGAGTTTTCTAGATGTTACCCTTCTGATTCTCTCCCCAGTACTGGTGGGGGGAGAGTGAGTCTGGCTGCATGGTACTTGGTTGCTGGATGGTGTGAAACCATGACAATAGCCCATAGAGGACCCCCACACTGGGCCAGGTGGATATTTTCCAAAGGAACTGCAGCCCATGGAGAGCCCCTGGTGGAGCAGGTTTATACTGTAAGACTGCAGCCACAGTGGGGAGGACCCACATTGCACCACTGAGTCTAGGGAGGAATTAGAGGAGTTGGAAATGAAGGGCTGAAGTTGATCCTGGGAAGAAGGAGTGGATGGAGAGAAGATGTTTTATCTTTTGTCCTTTTTTTTTTCCTCACTATCTACATTTTGTTAATTGACAAGGAATTAAATTAGGTTTTCTTCAAGTTAAATCTGTTTTGCCCATAATGGTTGAAGGTAGATTATCTCATAAACTTTATCTCAACATATCTTTTTCATCTTATTTTCCCACTCATCCTTTTGAGGAGAGGGAGTGAGAGAGCAGCTGAGTAGCAGCCCTCCAGGCAGCCAAGTTCAACCCACCACAGACAGCTCCCATGAACACTAAATTAACTAATTTCTATTTTATATAAATAAATTACCTAATTTTTAATTGAAGCATTTTTCAGTTCGTTAAAGTCAACATTCATAACTCAGATTTAGCATTGAAGTAGAATTCTTGAGTTAGTATCAGAAAACTTTCATCCTTGCTTATGGAGAGGGTTTTTCTAGTCTGGAAGCTTTGGATGTCATGCAGATGCCTTTTCAGGCCAATATATGCCATTCCTTTTCAGGAGCTATGTCCAGTGTGTGTTCTATTTGAGGTCAACCATTTTCTGACAACCAGGATAACTCTGTTTAAATGCCAACAAGACTTTCATTTGAATTTACTTAACTCACCCCTTTTCTCTGGTAAGGAGGTCTTCCAGGACTTTGCAGTTACTTTATAAAATCCAACAGACTTTGTATGCTTCTAAGCATATATTATGAGTGCGCTTGAGTAAGAAGGCGGGCTATTTTAATCAATAGTTTCTCATCAACACACTTTCTGATAAGTGAAAGTGTGGAGAGTGAAAATTCTCTGAGTACCCTCCTTTTCCATGTATTTCTCCGTCAATTTTCAGAGCCAGCTGGCCAAGCCAGGTGGCTTCTTTTTGCAGAATGTGACATCAGCTGATTAAAAAAAAAGTGGCCAACTTGTGAAAGTACCTTCAGGTGAATACTCATCTATTTCAGCTGTGAATCAACACTCCAAAATCTGTACAATTAAGGTATGCATGCCTGAACAAATAAATTAAATTGATTATGTTCAGTCAAATACCAGCTTCTAAATAGATCTCTCTTAAAACAAATCTGGTTTTTATGCTTATGTTTCTATGAAATGCTTCCTCATAACCGAAACAAGACAGATTGCTGCTGGGCTAATACTGTATCTGCTGCCAGGAGTCTATGACATCCAATAGAAAATGGAAGAAATTACTACATTTTTATTAAAAACAAGCAAACAAACAGGCCATGGCATTGCAGTGGGAAGATACTGTAGTGCTCACATCATTGTTTTTCTGCGCTCTGCAGTCCCCAAGGAAAGTACGGACTGGAATGGACGTCATTGGTACAGATGCTCAGCAGCTACTTCCGGATATAGTTAAGAATAGACTGTTCTGCAGTACTTTTAAAAATGAATTACCAGGTGTATTTTTGATATAAGAGTATTTTCTTCTTTAGTCTTCTATTTTGTAAGACTGTTTTCTTACAATTCTATTTTATTTGGAAAAGCTGTCTAAATTGCTTTTTCTTTAACCTTTTTTTGCTAAGTTTTTATAACTTCTGTGTATTTGATATCATTCTTTTGTGATTAATTCTGTGGATTTGTACTAACTTACCAGGTTGTTTATTCTTCTGCTTCAAAAAAAAACTGAAAAAAGGGAGTTTATTCCCTGAATATAAATATTTACTCTGAAAATACATGGTGAATATTTGCCATTATACCACGTGTTATGACCAATTTATTTGATTGCTCCTGTGGTTTTTTTTCACCACTGCACAAGCTTTTTCTATTCCAAATTTACATCTTTGTTAATATAGCCATTTCCCTCTCTCCATCATATTTTTAAAATTTATTGGGGAAGGTATTTTTCTATTTGCTGACTTTGAGACTAATATTAAATTAGTGATTAATCTCAACTTTGTTATATATTTTAAAATAATACAGCACTTACCCAGACAAATATATGAAGAATTCTTTACAGCATAACACTCTCCTCCTGGAAGAATAATAAGAAATAAGTAGCTTCTGTACTGCTAGTGAAATGGTGAGGGTTTAAGAGTAGGCCATTTTATTGATAGACAGGGAAATACTGATTTAGCTCTAGTGTTGTGACCAGCTGATTTCTGTGCTATTTTAAGGGAAATATTGACGTGAAAATTTTAATTATAGAATCTATAGTCTATAGCCACAACCTCTAAAAATTACAGAGGGCTGCTTTAGTTCTGGTTTTCCTGTGATACATATTTTAGTGGCAAATTCTGTTACAGCACATCTTGGCTGGACTTGTTTACAGTTACCTCTTCCAGGTTATGATTGGTCACATATTTCATTACCTTTTTTAGCCACTTCTGAAACTGGTTTTGTGTCTTTGGGTTTAGAGAGAGTATGATAGAACATTTTTTCTGAACAATTATGTTGGTATTGTAGTAAGCTCGTTCGGTTCTATCTCTGTGTTTGTATCTTTATAGCTTATCCTTGGTCACATCTATGTGAAGTTCACCTGCACTATATTTAGCGTATTCATCTGTATGAAGACAGCTATTTCCTTGGATAAACTGACCAGACGTTCTGAATGTGACAACAGATTAAAAATATTGTGAACAATGTTTTCAGTAACTGAGGACTTCAAGTTATGTTGTTAGAAATTACTGGTACTTAAAAAGAAATATGCAGTCATTTCACACTGGATTTGTTTCCATAGCAATGGGAAGGTTATGATGTTAGCAGCTCTGTGGATATTTCAGATTTGGGGTTTCATCAAATTCCTAAAAATGCCTTTTGGAACTAAGTTTTTATTTTCTGCTGGGATTATTCTAACTATGTATAACAACACAATCTATGATCATTTTTCTTTGAAGACTATGATACAGGAGTGAGATTTATCTTAACCATCTCAGACATTTAAAATTTAAATTAATTTAAAATTTATTGTCCAAGTCTAAAGTAATAATATTAAGCTCCCTTTATATTCAGTAGAAAAGAACCACCACTTCCAGAGAAGTTCATCTTCTCATAGAATAAACATGTAAAGTTGCATAAGATTAATTTTATTCAAGATGTAGGGCTTGTTTTCAGTGCTTAGTTACTCTGGGGTGTTTGTGTTGCCTCTTATCTGACATCTGGACACACATGGGATTCTATAGCTTGAAGTAAGTAATAGATTGCACTGGAGACAAGTGTATGATTTGGTGTGGCTTGAACATTGTTTTGATGTGTGATTACTCTCGTTTAACCTAAACTGTCTCCTGAAAAGTCGACCTGTCCATAGATAACTTCAGTCACACATTGTGGAGAAAAAAATCCTAGGCACATAATTAACTGATCATTAATTCTCTTTCACTGGATGACAGACCTTGATCTACACCTGAGATCTGCTCATGCACTTTACAAGTCAATCAGAATATTTTGGCAGCCTAACTGTAGGCTTCAGTGCAAAACTGTGATTTGGGAGTCATGAGAAGATGCTAAGTTACTGTCTGATGATCTACACACAGACATGATCAGCTACTTGTCTGAGTCCCACTGGCATATAGCAATGAGCCACAGTCTGAGATATTCTCAATTTCAGACCAGTGCCTTATTCAACATGTCATGAGAGGGACTTGTTCAAAACCCCATGCATATCTGTAATGAGATGAGAGTTTGAGACTGGGAAAATTGTGGGCTTTGAGTGAAAGACAACAGGTGTTACTACTTTGAATAAATTCATTTAATGTCACTAAATCTGTGAGTTTTGGATTGGTTTTTTTTCTTCCATTTAGGAGCACAGGCAAGAGTGCCTTGAGCATTCACTGGGTGCTTTTACAGAGTTTCCTTCAGTCCAAATCATAAGTAAGAGAGCTTGAATTCCCTCTGGATTTTCTGTATATTCTGTAAAAAGGCTAACCTTTCACATCCAAGGATAACATTTCTGCAGTATTTTCCCACAGAATTCAATCAGTAAATAAGTTCCATCTTTCTGATTCGTTATGCTAAAACTGTTTGAGTTGTAAGCCATTAAAAGCTTTCTTAGCAACTCAGTTTCTTTAAGGAATCCCACAGTCTGATACTTACACTGCATTAGACTCTTACCATATGTCTTGTTTGTTTGTTTGGTTTTTTTTTAAGAGATGTGTTAGGTTCTCCAAATTTATTCTCCAAGGTGGAGAAAGCTTCCTAACTAGCACTATCAAGTGCAGTGTGAAAGCCCTGGTCACAGCCCCACATTTAAACTAGAGTTGTTTCTTTAACTGTTTCTGGTTATCTCTCTATGTGGGTAGTATTTTTTTCTGTGATGTGAACACCAACACATGGAGTTAACCATGAACTGTGATTCTCCATTTATAGACAATTATCCAAAAACATTATTATGATGTTTCAAACTAATAACTCTTCAAATCGTGCTACAGCTTCTTGTGTCTTTCCCACATAAGCATGTTTTACTTAGTTGTTTTTTGTACACAGTTCTAAGAAGCTTCTGAGGAGTCTGCTCGTGTTCCTTCCTTCCAAAGTGACTTTGATGTTCAGTTTTTAATCAGCTTTATTTCCCACAAAGTTTTGCAGAGGTGCACTGCAAAAGCATGTATCACATTATTCAAACAACACACTTGTGTCTGAATAAAGGAAATCTTTAATACATCGGTTTCAGAACATACAGAAACTGTATAAGATTTAAGAACTGGGCGCTGCCAAGGAAAGCTATGAGTATGACCACTGCATTGAAAAATGTATCTCCTAGCAAAAGAATTTAAAATTTGGCTTGGTTAGCTTACTAAAGGCGATGATACAGTAAAACTTTCCCTCAGACATTTCAGAATGACTATACAAGGAGCAGAAATGTTGTGGTGGAGGGCATTCCAGTATAACATGGAAAAATGGTAAAAACACCTGTCAACACCAGATATGACTCCCAAAGTTACATGAATTCAACCTATAGTAGAAATAACCAATCAACCTTATACTTTAGATAAGAATTATCTCAGTTTCTTTTCTCTGGTAATAGTCAGACCTTCTTTATCTTGACACATAGGCTGAGAAAACTTTCTGTGTTTTTTTCTTTCTCTGACGGATTAGTTTGTCAAATAGAAAGAATAATTCTATGTTTTTTCTACCTACTTCTTCTTTCTTTGGTTGGTTTTGGAAGTGGGATTTTTATTTGGTTTTAAATTTTTTGGCCTTGCCCCTCGTAACACAGCAAGTTTTCAACAGTAATTTTTCCAGAATACATCAAATGACTCTCATTCTCTGTTGTGAATATTAAAATTTGATTGATTGAGAATCTAAACTCTGTTCTAAACAAACGAAACAGTTTTGGGACTGGGAAGATTTTTGCCTTCTGTGTCCTGCTAAAGTCTACTGCTAAAGTCTACACAGAAGGCAATATATGCCATCTGTTTATATATGCTTTGTTTGTTTGGAAGATTTGTACTTCACCGCTGTTAGCAGCCAGTTCGTCATAGTACGGTACTTTGCCTGAACCTCAGTAGTGAAATGGAGGGGCAGAAAAATGGCTTATAAGCACCCTGATATTGAGATAGATAGGTTGTCATTCCCAATTTGCCTTCACTCTCTGTAGGTAAGGGAAGCAACAAAGAGTCCACTTGAGTGCCAGATCATTGCATTGCATTTTTGTGTCTCAGTTTCACTACAAAATTCATGCTCCTTTTTAGTTTGAAAGCTAAATTGAGCAGGAAATGAAATAGATGACTGCCAGGACATTCAGTTGTTCATACCATGGACTGGAACAGCAAGAACGACAGAAGGGAATTCCAGCAACTCAACTGTTTAATTGCACAACTGGGACCCATTTGGCAACCTGTCTTAATCCCTGCCCTTACTCTCCTAGTCCCACCAACAATCTACTCAGTTCACAGTCTAATTCCTATAACACACATTGAGCAGCCCATCCTGCTTTAGAGTTTTCTTCCACCTGGCTATATAACCTTACAATGTTTCTGAAAAGTCCTGTGGTGTAAAAGTGCTACGCAATATAAATCCCATCAGATCAGCAGTTATGTTCCATCTGATAAACCAAGACTGTGTGATAATAAAAAGTCTGCTAATCTCTTGTGCAAATGATTCCCAGGTTTGTGTTCCATTACCCAACACACAGGGTTTTATTCTTTCTAATCCATTGAGATATGAACACGAAAAAAGGGATGCACTTTCTGCATTACCTAAATGCCAAATGCGTTCCCAAACAAAAAAACATCGACCAAACCAAACCCACAAATCCCCAAGAAATCTTGGTGCAGCAGGATTGGGCTGAAGCAGAAGCAAAGGGAACAGGAAGGCTAGTGAATGCGTACACAGGGAATCTGAAGGTGGAGGGAGCTGATTGGGCATCCCTGTTGTGGCAAAACAAAAGGAAAGTTTGAAAAGAAAAAAAGGAATCACGTTATTGGGAAATGAGAAGGAAGGTAAGCATGGAAAGTTTCCACAGACAAATAACTGTAAGCAAAAAATTAATGAAAGTACCAAGCCTTATAAAGAATAATAGAAGGCAAAGGGGGAAAATGGTCAATAAATAGGAAGGGCAAAAAGAAATGGTTAAGGAGAAATGTAGAGAGAGAAATGAGACAGCATATTTCAGTTTTCCGTGTTATATGTATTCCTGTCACTTTAAATAACTGGGAGATAAATGTAAATTTCAATAACTGAATAGATTGAGTAAAACTAGACCACAAATGTGCTTAAAACAAGAATTACCTCTGATAAATGCAGGAAATACTGCAAATGTGTCAATGGCTCTTTTTTAGATTGTTTATTTTCTGCAAACAGAAGTTTAGACAGGCAAATAAGTCATGAGTAATTATTGCCATTCTGAGGCTGTTACCTGAAATGAAATCCACCTGCAAGCTACACCTGGTCAAATAGCTCTTTCTTAATAATATTTGTTCAAAGGTTAGTTTCCTGTAGCAGATGAACTTGTGATGAGCTGATCAGGAACCTTTTTATTTTGAAGGACTTTTTGAATGTCCTCAACAAACACTTCACATCTTTCTGTTTGCCATTAGATACCTGTGCTGTGTGAACAATCATCAAAATAACTTGGACATATATGAAGATATTAGTTGTAGGTATAACCTAACCCACCTAATATAAGCATTTTATTTGTGCCTGTTTTGAAGTACTGAGGGAGCCAGTCATGTCATCTGGCAGTCACAGGGGAAGGGCTTTTGGGGTCTCCAGAGGGCAGTGCTGGACACTGCAGTTTGGTCAGTATGGGTCCCTCAATAAAGATTGGATTTTCATGAGGCATTGGCAGCTTTAGGTGCCTAAATCCCATTCACTTGGTGTTGTTATTCAAATAAAACCACATATATAAAAAATAAAACAGATTTTATACTTGGATGTTTCCACTCTATTCTTTTTGTGGTTTACTCATTATAGATTACATGTTTTCTGATGACTAAGACTTTAAGATAATCTCCAAGCTATTCTTTTCTAAAATTAATTTTTTTGGGGGATATGCTTACAAATGACATGTATGGGGTTTTACTTTCACAATGCTCACAAAATAATGGATTTCCTAACTTAAAGTATAGGTCTTTTAAAGCTTGTTGGGGTAAAATATGTAAAAGCTGCATAGATGCAATTATTTTGGGGGGATACAGATGGATATTATAATAACTGACAATTTCTTGCTTATTTTAACTGCTTATAAATCATCTCTGGGGAGTATATTTCCTTTATGTTAAAATGCAAAAATATGACGTGGAAGAAACTGAAAAGTTTATAACAAGCAAGTTATAAGTTTAAGTCTTGTGTTACTCAAATAAAGGATACAAAAATCCAAGAACAAACTTAAAACCCCCTAATGATCTTAAACAGATACATTTCATTTGTAGGTCTTCTGTATTGCTGGAAATTTGGACTAGGTGTAAGATAAATAGACAATAAAGAATTATATATTCATTTGGAGTCTTGATTGTGATCAGCATGGTTACGCATGAACAATTGAATTCTCCTCTCATCAGCCAAAAGGTTTCTGAATTTCATGTAGTGACCCTCAGCCCAGGGTCAGGACTGTTTAGGCCTGTTGAAGATATAAGTTGATGGCACCATCTCTCACAGCATAACAAAGCTGTGCAAAAAACTGGAGAAGATTCTCCCCCTCTGCTCTGCTCTGCTCTGCTCTGCTCTGGTGAGACCCCACTTACAGTGCTGCATTCAGCTCTGGGTCTTCCAGCACGGGAAGGACATGGACCTGTTGGAGTGAGTCCAGAGGAGGTCACCAAGATGCTCAGAGGGATGGAGCACCTCTGCTATGAGGAAAGGCTGAGAGAATTGCAATTGTTCAGCCTGGAAAAGAGCAGACTTCAGGGTGACCTAGTTGTGACATTTCAGTACCTAAAGTGAACCTACAAGAAAGCTGGAGAGGGACTATACAAGGGCAAGTAGAGACATGATGAGGGGAAATGGCTTCAAAGTGAAAGAGAGTAGGTTTAGATTAGGTGTTTGGAAGAAATTCTTTATTGTGCAGGTGGTGAGGTACTGAAACAGGTTGCCCAGAGAAGTTGTGGATGCCCTGGAGGTGTTCAAAGCCAGGTTGGATGGGGCTCTGAGCAACCTGGTCTAGTGAAAAGTGTCCTTGCTCATGGTAGAGAGATTGGAACTGGATGGTCTTTAAGGTCCCTTGCAATCCAAGCCATTCTATGATTTTATGTTTCTATGATTCTATTTTTATAGCATATGATTGCAAATTAAATCTCTGACTTACTTTTATGACATACTTGTGAATAGCATTGAGATTGAAGAAAGGCTTACGTCTTAGAGCAGTTGAATTCTATCTTTTTTCATTTTCCAGATCAGATAAAAAATTGGCATAGGGCAAAAAGTGTGTTGTAAAAATAAAACTGAAGGAACAAGTAATTCACTGAAAAGTCTATATATAACACTCTATTTTGTGAAGTGGCTGCAGCTACCAGTCAAACACCCACCTAGCCCCTTGCTCAATCCCCTTTCCTGAGGGCCAGGACGAAAATAGAATGGAGGCAAGAAGAACCATGGAGGAAGGTAGTGATATTTTAATAGGGAAAGCAAAATGAGTGTGTGCAAGCCAAGGAAGAAGAGGAGTTAATTCACTGGTGACCTTTGGCAGGTGTCCAGTCCCATACTGTAAAGCAAGCTTCAGCACCTGTAACGTTTACTTGAGAATGCGAATGCCATTACCATAAGCACCCTTTTTTCCTCTATTCCAGAGCTTGACATCATACATTGTGGACTATCCCTTTGGTCAGTTGAGTTCAACTGTCCCAGCTGTGTTCCCCTACCCAGGGATACCAGGAAACCCTTGCCCAGCCAATCTGTCACATTAGTAGTCACACAACAGAAGGCTGGTAAATAGCCCAAAGTTTTTTTGCATGAAAGTATCTCCATCAGGAGTCTTATAGTTTTCGTAATCTGTTATGAGCCATGACTTGAATAACTGCAGACTACATGAGAACATGTGTGTTGTATTTAGGGAGTCTTCTGTGAGTTGCTGCTGAAGAAAATATTCCAGTGAGACTTTGAAAGTAGCTGTCTCTCTTAGAAACAGGGCTAAAAGGGACTGCTTAGAGAGTGATGGCTTTAAGATTTTTGAGAGATGTTTTACTCCTCCACATTATGACTATTATTTTCATTAGGCTGAATAATGTGACTTTTGCCCTAAGGAGAAATCCAGATTTCATATTTTTGAGAACAGATTGTCAGTTATTTGGGTATCTAGTATAATTTTAGGGTATTGTTCAGTTTTTTCACACACACAGAGCACACAGAAATCTTCCCAAATGACAAAAATGGACCCAAATCTAGAGTGTTTCTGGTCATTTTGCTTCCAGCAAATATGTGGGGTGTTTTGTCAGTAGCACAGAGACTTAAGCATTCAGAATTAGGCAAAATGTGGGATGTTACACAAGTTTCAAGTTTCAGCAATACAGTGTGGGATGGCAGCAGTGAATCCCACTCTGAGAAAGGCATGAGCTTTCATAAATGTTAGCTACTGGTAGCAATTCAAAACCTGACATGCAAGGTATCTCTTCATTCCTCAGCCTAGGTTTATGACTTAAAATATCACATATTTCATTAACAATGTGGATGTATTCGCTGCCTGGCTGTGACTGTCAGAATATAATTAAGTAAATAAATGTTCAAGGCAGCAAATATATCCTTGTTCTTCATACTCTTCCACATTCTCTATGCTCTAAAATAACCCAAGTTTTCATTTTTTTCTTTCCTTCTATTTATTAAATCATCTTACCCTGAGATTATCTGTTGGTAACGGTGCTAATGACACTGAGGTTGTATGTTCAGTCCATATGGGCCATTCACTTCAGATTTGGACTTGATGATCCTTGTGGGTACCTTCCAACTCAGCATATTCTGTGATGTCTCCTTTCTTCATTCTCACTAGAGGAAAATAATATTTTAGAGAAAAAATTATTATAGGCCTTCTAAGTCAGGTTACTTTGCAGAAGAGGAATGCAGCACATTATCCTGTTGAAATTCTGTGAAGTTCTAGTATTTCTTGTAAGTAGAGACTCACTTGAAAGGAGCCTTATGAGAGGAGAGAGAAAACAGCTAGTGAAAAAAGAAGAACCAGTACAGGCAGCTGCACAGTCTATGCAAAAGCTTTTATAAACCATTGTTGCTGCCTGGAGAGGACTTGGATGTGAAATGGGACTAAAGAACCTGCCTCTCATCTTCCGCTCCACCAATGTCCTCATCTCACCCCTTCAATCATTTTCAGTATTACAAATGTGCCATAAGCCCTTTAAACATTTAACTACTTGATCACACCAAATCCTGTCACCCTCAGTCACTTTTTTTAATTGTTGTTGTACAAGAACTGAGAAAACATGTATCTGTAAAATGAAATTCACTGACTTTGAGGCTTGACTCCAGCCTGTGTATCAGTATTGGTAGGGTCTGCTGAACATGATAGGTCTGGAAAGAGAAAAGATGTCATCGTATTGCTGTCCCCAGTGAGATGCTGTGAGAAGAGGCAGTGACATATTACCCTGTCTTTCCTGCTTCCACAACCTGAGCCTTTAATCTTGGACATACCTTTGCTATAGGTTGCTCAGCAGTAATTCAACTATTCCTGTTGTTCCATTTGTTGTTTCCTGATACATGTAACAGTGATCCAGAAAAGGGAACTGTCTTACAAGAGGAGATATTTTTACCTAAAAGGACATTCTCAAATACAAATTTATTTCGGGGACATGGTGGTGGTAATGCTGTGTAATCAACTGAGTCAATGCAGTAGTCCTGCTGAAACTTAGCGTAAAGTAATGCTCACTTTGTTTACTTATTAAACATTTTGATTTCCTAAATGCAAACTACCACAAAATGGTTTTATAATTAGCAGAAATACTAGCAGTGTTAAGGTATGTCCTTTCCCCCTTGTCAGTTTTTTTGCTCCCCTCCTGTTATGGATGTCCTGCAGGCAGAAAAGCCAATCAGAGGGTGGCGATTCTGTTTTACAACAGCTTTCAGAATGTCACAGTTTGCTTGTGGTCTGGTGCTCCATGAGAAAACATCTGGTGAACCCATCATGTGAACAGAGTATGAAAGTGGAAATGGAGTTTTTCAGGCTGAGGAAAAGGTTTCTGCATCTGACTTGTGAAAGACTTTTTCTTGTTTTTCCTGATTGAAAACAGGCAAGATTTTCATCTGAGTTTTTTCTGACCCACAATGAGGATGTGAGTTTTTTTCCTTTATGCTCCCCTGCAATGGCCTTTTAATTACTTTGGGATGCTATTAAACATAACATTTTTATATTAAAAATATAAACTTTATATTAAAATTATATTTTAAGATCTTATGCTGGCATGCAGAATATTAGGATTTTGAAAAGAATATGAGTGCATATGCTAATGTAAAAAAGAATTGATGGATATACTAGTGCATGTTATATCAAAGTAAATATATTTAGAATTTATAGACTATCACTGAATTCTGATTAGAATAAAAGTTAAATCAAAAGTATGTTTCTAGTACTAACTTTACGTCCTCTGATCTCTAGTATTTCTCTTTCTTATGCATATTAGCATATTTTATTGTGATATTGTGTATTTTATCGAATGAATCCTTGAACTTATGTAGTATATTATGACTTAAGAGGCAGATACACACCTCCTTCTAGCAAGTCATCACAATTGTGCTGTAATGATGGATGTTAATGCAGTGATATACTAAACAGCAGTAACAAAGAACCTTCTCTGTGAACTAGGCTGTTGGGTACATGGAGTGACAGACATGGAATACAGGAAGTTTGTATTCTAGAAGCTTGATGTAGAAGAATTAGGTCCTAGCTTGGATGTGGGATCTGGAAGCAAGCTATCAAACTGACTCCCAAATTACAAGCTTTTCAGATGAAAAGGATGAGTTCTTCTATATGAAATAGAGAAAGTATTGTGGTTGAGGGTAACTGGAACACTGAAATTGTATTTGAAGTGCCAGAGAGAATTAAAACCTTCCTTATATTCTCATTCTAACGGTGCACACTTTCCCTCTGTATTTTGATAAGTTAGTTCTTCTGCTCTCTCTGGAGCTTCATAGTAAAAATGCTAATTTACTTCTTTGGCAGTTGATTCAGTAAAATCACTGTCACAATGTCTGCATTATACTGCCTAATTTTTTTTTTTTTTCTGCAATACATGCTGCCGTTTTGGTATAAATTAATAGTGATGTTTTTGACAGATAATTAATAAGACTACTGGAAATTACATCTTTAATATTGTAGAATTTGTTTTCTGATGTGCTGGCCAGTCTTAACCACAATTATAGAGCTGGTCTTTGTCTTGAATACTTTTTGTGACACAAAATATAGCAAGGATGCAAAGTTGCATCCACCACTAAAGTCTCTGATGAAGTATTTTATTACTAGAGTGTTTAGTTCTTATACATTAGAAACTGTCTTATAGTCATAAATTAGCAGCAAAAAGTAGATATTTTTAAATAAGCTGTGGATTAATTAATTGAGCTCAACTAAAAAATAGTTCCTCAATAATTATTTCTTTAGTTTAGCCAGTGCTACTCCTATGCAAAAATATTCTGTTTCTTCTCCAGTTTTCTTCTCTATTTCGAATGTCATTTTGTTGCTTTTGTCATTCAGTCTGTGTATCCATATTTGGTTCATTTCAATCCATCATATTCTATGAAGACACCTGTGATGGCTTATCCTGTGGATAAATCCTCAAAATTGCAAATAAGTTAAGGCAATAGGGGTCAATGTCTTTCATAGCAATGATCGCTGTGGCACAGTTACTGTTAAATCCATCTCTTATTATCTACTCTTGGTGAAACATGGCTTCTGGAGAGGCACATATCCTTGATTTGGAAGTATCAGGAGAAAGCATATACATTCACTTTTTTCAGTTTATTTTCCTATATGTGTTCCCTTTCAACCAATTGTCTTTGTCTTTTATGTAGCTTATTTTGCTTCACTCTTAAGCAAAGAAATATAAAAACTTCTAATCTGTATGCTCATGTTACATAACACATCTAGAATCATGTTGGTTACTAACATAAGCAGCTTTGGTATGGCCAGAATTGTAAGTTTGTGGAATCAGTGCATGAGACCATTTGATTTTCCTAAATTATCATTGTTTTATTTGTTTGGTTTTTAATAGATACACATAAACTGAAATGTAGATGTGCTAAATATTTCCTAATGTTGCATGTTTTAATTTGAGTGTCTATAAATGTTATTGTCCTTTGGAAATTTTGTGGCTCCTTAAAGTGACTTGATTTCTGAGGTTATCCCAATTTCTTTCTACAGACTTTACTGTTAATAAACTTGCAGCAGGCATGCATGAAAACAGTAGAATATGACCAAGTTTGTCCTCTAAAGCAAAAATAAGACTGATTTCTGAAAAGCTACTTCTAATTTATAGCACTACAAATCAGACCTCAACTTGAACAGATGGTAATAATTATTAGTGGTAAATACATTTAATGAAAATAAAATAGAAGAAGGTTGTGAGCAACAAATCACCTGAGGAAGTCATGGAGATTAAATTTATTTCATTGTCTAAGAATTTCTCAGTGTTGAAGTACCTGCTTCCAGATGTATTATACATGTTTGTGGATTTTAGATGCTTTGTTCTTGATAGTGAAATGGAAATGAAAGTTAAAACTGGACAGAAAATTATTTTCCCATCCCCAAAGAATTTTTTTTTAATATTTCAACATTTTTCCCAGACTAAACCAGAATGAAAAATTGGACTGTCAAAAGAGTTTAAAAACTGAAATTATAAGATAAAGAACAGATTTTGTGTATGAAAAAATAGATAAGAGTTTTCAAGGGCTTTTCAGCTTAGGAGACATATCTATGGCTGTCTGTGATAGCTGCTGAGAAGGTAGGTAGGCAATTATTCATTGCTTCAAATGAAAAAAATGTTGAGAGTGTGAGATGAAGTTTGCAAGCGGCATAAAACGCATAGTTACACTTTAAATGCTTCATTATAAGATGCTGTAGAAGCTAAATTTTGCATATATTAAAAAAAAAATTGCATCCTGGAAGAAAATAATCCATGCTTGTTAAATATTTGGTAGTCGTTGAGCAATAAAATCCTGCATTTCAAAAGGTAGTCTGAAGAAGGAAAACTGTGTTTTTATACTCTCTCCTAAGGATTTGCTATTCAATACTTCTCATATGACTTAACACAGACATATAATTTTGCATTTTTATGTTTATCATATATAAAATGCACTCACAGATGAACATTAAAAGAATATCAAATTAGATGGTTTCCTTCTGCTAATTTTGAAAAAAAAAAATTATTAGAAGGTCTATGAAATGTTTTTCTGAGCTTCTAAAAATAAGATTCCCTTAATAATGAAAAAATGCAGTCTTTTGCTTTGAGAAAATGTTGTAACAGAATATTTCAGAATTTCAAAAAACAATGCAAATAATGATAATGGAAATTTGCCAGTTTTCCTTTCTGGTAAACTTTTATCCATTTGGTTAAACTGGTATTTCTAAGGAAAAAAGTACTAACAAGATTATTCTAAACTATTTCTTCATTTAGATTATAGAGCAATTGTTAATGTTTTAGCAATTACTTTGAATTTAAAAAATCCTATTTTTCTAATGAAAGCATACTGAAACTAATAGTAGACACTGGAAGAGAATCTTGTCTTCAGGGCATTTTTTTATGTTAACACATGTCTGTGTCATGACTCAATGCTCTTGATTACCTAGATAACAAATCAGAAGACATATGAACATGTTAGAAATTTCTTCTCTGGATAATGGAATCTACAGGCTTTGAAGTCTGAGACTAAACTTGTGCTGAGACTTTAAATTCAGCACATATATTCACATATATGGAACATTGCTCCTGCATGTGTATGCATTCTGTGTTTGAATAGGTCGAAGAATATAAACTATACTTTTGTATATGTCTGTGTTAAGCCTACAGAGGGTGGAATCTAGGATGGGTAACCTGAGAAGAGTACAGAGAGATTGATGTCATATGAAAACACCAAGCTTTGTGTGGTGTGGTCACCCGATTGGAGGGAAGGGATGCCATCCAGAGGCACCTGGACCAGCTTGAGAGGTGGGACCTTGCAAACCTCATGAAGTTCAAAAAGGCTGACTTCAAGAGGCTGCACCTGGGTTGGGGAAATCAAAAGCAGAAATACAGGATGGATGGAGAATGGATTGAGAGCAGACCCGCTGAGAAGGACTTGGGGGTGTTGGTGGATGTTGAGTGGTGTTGGTGGATGAGAGGCTGGGCATGACCTGGCAATATGCCCTTGCAGCCCAGAAAGCCAATTGTATCCTGGGCTGCATCCAAAGCAGTGTGGGTGGTATGTCAAGGGAGGGTATTCTCCCCCATTACTCTGCTCTCATGAGACTCCCTTGAGTACTGGGTCCAGCTCTGGGACCCCCAACATAAGAAGGACATGAACCTATTAGAGTAAGTCCAGAAGAGGGCCATGAGGATGATTGGAAGGATGGAGCACACTCTGGAAACACTGGACAAATAGGCAAACACAACTGCTGAGTAGGTAAATTGAGGCAACTGTGTAGGATAAAAAAATTTCCATATGTAATTTTACTGATGCTGCCACTTCTGGAATAGAAGAATTTATCCAAATGATGTCATTATCTTCAAATAGGCATTTTTAGGGTATTATTCACCTCATCTCAAATATACAAAGCACACTGTGAATCACACATGAAAAGGAGCCCCCACTGACTATAACAAGAATTTAGTGTGACTACTTGCAGGGAGCCATCTGGCTTGTATTTTAAGTGAGAGCAGTCCCACCCCCTCTGTCTTGTTTGGAGTGCGTGGTCCACACTGACTGTTCGTCGCTGAAGAGTGTTCATGGAAGAATGATTAGAAAGCAAACCAGATGATGTTACTGTGCAGCACTCAAAGCACTCTGTTTCACTTACCAAAGAGCAACAAAGAGGGGGGGAAATAACTATTTGAATGTAGCAAGAACAATCAATGAAACTGTAACGGCTGGAAGTCACACTTAGATAAGAAATAAGGTGCATATTTTTGCCTACAAAGATGACTCATTATAGGAGAAATGCATAGATATTGTCAGTATCTGGGCTTTTTTTCACCGACGTTGCGTGACGTGGGGTATTTTAAGATCTTTCCACTTCAAACAAAAATTAATTTGAAGATGTTTTAGAAGTCTCCTTCTGATAGGGGATTGTTAGATTTAAGAAAACCTCTTTCTGATATTATAATTCCTTAAATTTTGAATCCACCTATAAAACAAATGTAAATATTATGAAATTATTCAATAATACCAGAAGACAAGTGAGGAAACCTGTTTTCTCATTATCTATCACCAGTACCTGATACAGTGAGTTTCAAGCACCACCACCAAGAACTGTACAAGTGAGATATGGTTTGTTCAGCTTGAGATGTGAATGTAGTATTAAAGTAGCTTTTACCTACAGCAGGTGTCATAATATATAAGGATACTATCAGAGAATAAGCAACTGTTGGGGAACAGAATTTGACTTCAGAGACCAGCCTTAAGTGACGAGTTTGTATATTGAAAATACTCTTGCATTATACAGTGAAGTTGAACATGTTTCTTTAGTAAGATTTTAATGCTGCAACATAGCAGAATTAATAAAAAACCCTGAATCACTGTAACTCATAGTCCTGTTTGAGAGTTTATACTACAGTTTACCAAAATTATTTGAGATGCCCAAAGTATTCCCCATTTTTCTTCAGGACATTGTGGCTTTCCAAGCCCTAGGTACGTTCTCCCTAATTAGATAGCTATTCAAAGGTCACATGAAATTTGTAGGATTTGGATAATCGGTCTCTTTAAAGCTGGCTGGTAGTTTCATGGACATAAAGCAATGTTCAGAGAAAGCAGAGGAATGCCATCCTCTTCAAGGTGCAGGGGATTACAGCTAGGAGGGGATTTACCAGGGGACTACAGCTAAGAGGGCTATGACCTCTC
Source organism: Eulacestoma nigropectus (assembly GCA_013397775.1). Classification (NCBI taxonomy): domain Eukaryota; kingdom Metazoa; phylum Chordata; class Aves; order Passeriformes; genus Eulacestoma; species Eulacestoma nigropectus. The sequence continues at coordinate 42,799 of VZTE01000960.1, read as the reverse complement.
CATTAGTGAGCACAGAATAACACAAACATGGCGCAGCATGAGGAGGGAGCCGTCCAACGACACAGCCCCTTCCTGGCTCCCTCATCATTCCTGTGGCAGTGATACAAACAAAATCACGTTTTAGGCAGAAAATGAGCCATGGGTTTGGAGAGCATTGATTATTTAATGTATTAGCAGAGGGCAGAGTTTACATGCAGTATCAATTAGAAAATACTTGGCAATGAAAACAAGGCCAAAGGCCTTTCTGTTTTATGGCCAAATCCTGCTCACTTTCCTCATATGAGCAGCTCTAATGAAGTCAGCTTGATCTCAATGATTTCACTCCAGTCCTTAAATCTGTTACAAGTTGAAGCTAAAATTTGAAAGTATTTTAAAGGGAAACTTTTAACCTCTGTCCCTAGTTACAATTTTGGCTGCTTCCTTTATCATCCTCTTCTCAGATCACCGCTATCCAAAAGTTCTAAAAAATCCCTCCAGATACTTTCTTCTTATTCTTTTTCTTTAAATACTGTAATTCATACTTATTTCCCTTAATTCTGTTATAGGTTTCTTAGAAATTCAACGTCATAGTGATCAGAGATGCTCTTTGAACTTTCCCACAATGTTGCAGGATTCAGAAATACTGAAGGTAGTCTGAGATTTTATGTTAAAAGATATATTTCAGCCCCCTTGCAGTAGGTTGTGCTGTGCCAGCAAAGGCAGTGGTTTGTCAGAGAACTTTTCCAGGGTAAGAACGGTCTGGAGTGGAAAAGATGAGCTGTTGTGATGTGCCTTTGGTGCATGGTGTTACTGGGAGGGTGCAAGTACTCCTTCACTAGCAAGGACCTTTACAAGGTTGTAATGGTTTAGGGCACATTTGTTCTTTGTCAGCCTTCTGACTGACCAGCTCTCTGAGCACCCTGAGTGTGAATCCCCACAGTGGAGCAGTGCCTGTCCCTGCCCCTGGCTGAGGGAAGTTCTCCTGCTGCTATTCTGCTGCTGCTACTCTGCTGCTGCCTCCTCTCTGTGCAGTCAGAAGAGTGTCACTTATCATCAAATCATAGAATGGTTTGGGTTGAAAAGGACTTTCAAGATCATCTAGTTCCAACCCCTCTTGCCATGGACATGGAAATGTCCCCTAGACCAAGTTGGTCAAAGCCCTGCGTAACCTAGCCTTGAGCACTTCTAGGAATGGGGCAATCCACAGCTTCTCTGGGCGATCTGTTCCAGCGTCTCACCACTTTCACAGTACAGAATTTCTTTTTAATATCTAATCTAAACTCTCCCTCTTTCAGTTTGAAGCCATTCCCCCTTGTCCTACCGCTGCAGGTCCTTGTAAATAGTCCCTCTCCTGCTCTCCTATAGGTTCATTACAGGTATGGGAAGGTGCTCTAAGATCTGCCCAAAGCCTTCTCTTCTCCAGGCTATTTCCAATTCTCCAGCCTGTCATCACAGGAGAGGTGCTTCATCCCTCTAAGCATCTTCATGACCCTCCTCTGCACTCAATCCAACAGGTCATGTCCTCATCTCTTGTACCTTTGTTCACTTTTACCAGGGAAAGAAGAGACCAGAGGTAATAACAATGTTGTTTCTTCTCCTTACTCCGAGTTAGCAAAAGTTTGTCAATGAACTGTGATTGCTCATATTAATCATAAATAGCAATACATATTTAACCTTTAAGTTTGCAACTGATTCAAATGACTGTGACTATTAATTATCAGGAATTCCTAATCAGTATTTGGTGATCCTGTATACTGTCCTGTATTTGAATAAGAGAAGATTAATATCTAACTAGGACCTTTTTTATCTTAGAAAGACTGGAATTATGACAAACTATTTCATTGTCACAAACAATTGACCATTTTCTCGTAAAGAAGTGAATTACTTGGAAAATGTTTCAGACCTAACACCTTCCTAATACTTGGCTTATTGTGTAACAGGCTTTTGGATTTAAGGAGTAGTGAGCAATGGGACAAATTATTTTGTTGAGGTAATGTAGGAGAAAAAAAAATCTGATTAAGTCTCTTGTACCATGCATTTGTGTTTTGTGTTTTCTGTTATATACAGAGATTTTGCAAACCTTCACTTGGGCTTTGGATATTAAATTCTGTGTGGTAAAGAAAGTATTTTGTCACTAGAAGACTAAATACAGCACAAAAAGATTCAGACCTCTCTTCTATTTCCATTGAAAAAATCATTCATTAAGTATGAAGTATTTTTGAAAAATAATTAACCTGAAATACTGGTTTTGGTTGGGCATGTTTGTTGCTCCAAATAAATTAGAAAAAAATAAATAGTTAATCCATACCAGAATTTCAAAGTTTCTTGCAGTTGGGTTGCTTGCCTGAACTATGGGAGAAAAAAAATCCAGATTGTATAGAATAAGGACCTAAATAATCTGGGTGCCCTGAAATCATGTTTATGGAGAAATAGAACTTTTCCGGTTTGGGTTTGTTTGTTTTTTTTTTTTTTTAAATCCTGCTTTCACTCTGTATCAGAAATAATACACTGCCAAATCCTTGCCATTTTGGAGGATCAGGGCTGTTTCCCAGCTTTTCTAGCAGCCTGATCTCTCATCGCAGTAACTGAGACCGCATTAGTCTCAAAAGTACATGTCTGGCTCTAAAGACTCTCTGTAAAGTATCTCCCCCCAAAACCTCTAATGGCTTCCCAGCTCCTAAAAATTTGGATCTTGGCACTGCTGTTTCTGAGGCCTATCTATCAGCTGGATACTGACCCAAAAGAGAAGTCTCAAACACAATCCTCTACCCAGAGACAGGAAAGAGAGCTGTTCATGCTCCATGGTAATTTTTCTTCTTCTAAGCATTCCATGTAGTGGCAGGCGTTGTCTATTTTATTTTACATGCCAGAAAAGCACCAGGGAGTTACAGTTTGGCTTGCAATGCTACCAAGATGTCTGAAGTATTTGTACCTCTAGAACAAAGAAGTGAGTCTCATCTGTTTTGTCTTGTCAGCTCCTTCTAAACATCACCATCTGATAAAAATGCTTTGTCGAGTGTTGTGCATGTAGGTAGCATGGGCTGTACATGTTTAGTTATTTCTTTTTTATCTCATAGCTGATAGGTAGGCTTAAACATATTTCTTAAACATTTTTTTTACAGCTTTTGAAATTTAAATACTGTGAAATCTGTCTGTTGTTCTGGCAACCTGTAAACTTTTAAAAGGTATCAGTTACATATTGGCTTAAAACAACCTTGAGACTTTTTTATCACATCAATAAAAGCAGTTACCTGACAACAAAGTAATTCTTTGGATAAATCTCCATTTTGTTGCATGTATCTATTATACCTCCCAAAAATTCATTTAGGCATTTGTTCCTCCTCATTTGCTTAAAATGGCTTCTCTTCAAGGAGACCAATAAGAAAGTTACATACCAAAAAAATTTAAGTCTGAATGTTCTTTGTTTATGTTACTTCCGCTCTGGAGCTCAATCTCTAGCCAAGTCAAGACTACACTGCTTCATGCTGCTGAATTTAGTGTATCCTGATTATTTCAATCTGAGTAATTAGCTGCAGTAATCATCAGCCCTTACAGATCTACTAAAATTGTAAAAATCTGGAATAAATCTCTATCAATTTAACAAGTCTGGGCCTGAAGTTATATGGTTGAGATCAAAATAAAGTTCATAATTTTATGCATTTTTCATGTTTACTTTGTTTCCCATCTCATCAGTGTTGAACTGTGTTAATGCTGATGTAAAAAATCCAACAAGCCCTGATATATATTTCTGATAAATAGAGATTTACACTCTGTATGTGCATGTGTGTGTGTGCGGTTATTTCCTTGGTTTTTTAATGGGTAGGGTTGTTAGATTTGGTATGAATTTATTTTTCTTCTGCAGTACATGTTATTTTGGACACATGTATTAGAATTTAAAATTCTTACAAAAGGGAATCAAGCACATTCTAATAAAAGCAAAAATATTCAGGAAAATAGAAGAGAGAAATGTGATTTAAGACATGGCAAAATTTTCTTTTTGGGTTTGATATATTTGATTTCAGGACTGTCTTCATAGAAAAGACTAAATACTCTAAGTCTCCTACTTATGTCTTTTCATTGACCCTAATTGTGAGTGAATGAGCCCTAGGGACACTGGGAATAACAATTCCAGTTAGGGGAGAGGGAACAGAAAAATGAAGTATTGTTTCACAGGTGTTGAAAAAATCTGAGCCTGTAGCTCACGTACATTCTCAAAAGAAGGGGGATCCCACAGCGGATCGCCCAGATTCTCACAGTACTAAAGAATATAGAACTAGAACGAGGGACTATCTGGGGAAGAATCCAATTTTCAACACAAAATATTGGTTTGAATCAGCTACAGTGGTTGGTTTGAATAATTCATTTAATGTTGACCAGCATGTGGATTCTGTTGCAGAAATGTCATTGTTCTTTTTTATACATGTAGATTAAAGCACAGCTTTAATTCTGCTCCTGCAGGTACCTGTTAAACTGTTTGTTTGTGCTCTGTGGGCTCGGGTCGTGCTATGCATGTGCTGGGGGTGGCAGTCAGTCTGTCTCAGTGCTGTACATCAGTACAAACAGTGCAATCATGCTGCTGCAGTGTTGTTAAACTACCTCCAAATGCTTCCTCAAGGGGAAGAGAGGTTACCACAGCAGATGTGCATCCAGAGCGAGCAGCAGCTGATTGTGACACCAAACAGTAAAGGCAGGGCTGTGGGAACGTGAAGGATGCACCACCTCAGACACCAGTTGAACACGTACTTCCAGAGTGGCAGCTGTAGCCAGAGCCTGGCTATGGATTGGTTGTGCCCTCTGGCATGAGTGCACAGCCTAATAAGCAGTGAACATGTGCAAGTTTGGTTTCATTTCTGCTCCCTCTCCTCTTACTCCTGTGGCAGGGCAGAAAGGAAATAGAGGAGAGGGAGGAAAAAGCCACAGCACGTATCTTCTGCAGCTTTCCCAGCAGCAGTAGGCAGCTAATGAGCCCTGCATTGCCACAGGTGATGCTCTAGAGCTACGTTTTTCTCAGTAATCCCAATATGCAATGCTACTGGCTTGGGTAGTGTGGCTGGACAGCTGCCTGGCTAGGAAAGGGACATGTCCATGTAGTCAGCATTGGTAAGTGTGCACCTTGAATGCTGTGTTCAGTTTTGGGCCCCTCACTACTACTTTATCTCAGTAGCTGATGAAGTGTCTGGAGCACAAATTTAATGGTAAGCAGCTGAGTTTAGCCTGGAGACCTTATCTCTCTCTACTACTACCTGAAAGGAGGCTGTAGCCAGGTGGGTGTTGGTGTCTTCTCTCAGGTAGCAAGCAATAAGACTAAGGGAAATGACCCCTATTGCATCAAGGGGAGATTTAGATTGAGCACTGGGAAAAATTTCTTCACTGACAGGATTGTCAAGAATTGGAATAGGCTGTCGAGGGAAGGGTTTCTCTGGAAGTACTTAAAAGTTGTGTAGAGGTGGTACTTAGGTACATGGTTTAGTGGTGGACTTGGCAGTGTCAGATTTGCAATGGGACTCAATTATCTTAAAGGTCTTTTCTAACCTGAGCAATTCTATGATTCTGTGCCCCATATTAGTACTCACAGCACAGAAACAGTGGACCCATCCTGTCAGAGCATCACAGGGCTCTTCCCTGGCTGAGATCAGCTTTTGGCTTTCACAGCTGAGGCTTGGTTGTACTTTCATGTTTTCTACTTCTCTCACTGACTTCTTCCAATGCTAAGGAAGGCCAGTGCCAAGGTGGCAGCAGACAATCTGGGCTCAGACCTGAGCATCAATTCAACAGTCTAAAAGAAATGAAGAACATGTGTTTCAAGTCCAGCTGGGCATCATAATTAATGTTACTATTTCTCTTCCTAGATTTTGATTAAAGTAGTAATTTTTCCCCCTCCTGACTTGGTAGTTTTAGATTCAGAGCTTTTGTATTCTCTTCTGTTCTATGTCTTTTAAGTTTGCAACAAAAATCGATCACTTCCCTGCTGTTTTCTGATTCTGTTAGCTGTCAGTGAGATCATCTCTACCTCTCTTTCTTAAATCAGATTAACTGGAAGCAGCTTTTTATTCAGTGACTCAGTTTTGCTGTATTCTTTTCCGATGTTCCAAGTGTAGCTTTTTGCTTTGGGTATGTCATAAAATGTATATGTAAAACATGGAAAGAATATCTCCTTTTAAAACAATACAGTGTACTGCAGTTAATTAAATCAATGTCAGCTTTCCAGCTGCATGATCTGAGCTGACCTGTATCAAATGAATTAGAACAGCAGCCCTTGTGATGGACTTTGGCATGTTGTCATTGATTTATTTCCCTGTGGTTTTTCTAAACCTTTAGGGAGGTTTATGGGAGGTATTTCAGAAAAATCAGTGAACCCATCAATATGAGACAGAGTAAGTATAGTAAAAATAGTGTTTAGGTTAGGAATACCAGCTGATTTATTTAATAAATCAAAGAAACAATCTAACTCGGTTGCCTCCAGCATTTATCCTTCAGACATCATATATCCTTCTCTTGTCTAATTTAATTTTTCTCCTTGTTTCTATTTGACAGAAATATGAAATTTATAACTGAATACCTAGGTGGGGAAAGCTGAAATTCAAATGTATAGCACACAACATGATCCTCTCTATGGAAAACAGATAAGGAGTTGGCAATATCTAACATTTGGGTAATGGTATTCTTGGCAGCTAGAGGGTTTTACAGAATTAGAGGGGTTTCTACCAACCTTCCCATCCCTAATGCACTGGGTCAGTGTCAAATTCTGACAGTCTTAATCCAGTCTGGTCTGGCACACTGCTCCTTTGGTGCACAGGAGCTGCAGACAGGTAGAAGATAGGTACTCTTGAAAATGACGGTAGAAATTTCTGACATTACCCTCTGGGATACATGGCCCATGAAATCATGAGGGATTCTCTGCCTTCAGGATTTCTCCAGCTTATGCATCACCTGGTGTTCTCCCTCTGAAGATTTCCTTGTCCATATATCACTCACAAAAGGAACAGTTTCTGGCCTCTGTAATTCCATCACAGAAACTTTTTAATGTTCCTAGAGGTTTGTGTAAGAAACCTCTGAGCACATTACCAAAACTGAGAAACTACTAAAGCAAAATGGGTGCCAGAGAACAAGAGGACTCTGGAAAGCATTGAGGGCTTTAAAATGACGTGCATAATTACTCTGAAGTCTGCATGTTTTCATTTCTTTAATTGTGAGTTAGTGAGACCAACTCCACATTTTCAGATTGTTTGGCTATAAGCTTGGAGAGATGGCGGTGTGTTATTGTTATGGCTAATTCTGCCCATGTATCGGAATAGTGGACAGAAATTCACAGAAATGGTACTGGCAAGTTTCAAATAAATGATCAAGACACTTTCTTCTCTTAACATGCTTACTTGGATGACCCATTTGAACTATTTCTTGCAAGTGAGCTGTAGTGTCAAGCAACCATGACCTTTTCTGAGAGTGGTGGGAATTAAAGGAAATCACTCAGCTATTTGGTCTTCAGAAATTCATAGTGCATTCTCTACACTGTGATAGTGTTATAATGTAATTTAATATTATTTAATATAGAGAAAGCAAAAAAAGCTTAATTCAAAATTAACTATTCTGTTCCCCAAGCAGGAGATAGCTGGATTAATGTTATCCACCATTACACTGTTCCTGGAAGATACCTTCTCCCCAGCTACAAAGATCCTGGATTTCCAAGCAGATTAAGGTTTTTTTAATCTGGATAGGACAGAAGTATTAAGCTGTGCAGTGAGTCTTCGGCCCAACATCAACAATATCCAGGAAGTTTGAACTAGCTTTCTGGACACTACATACGAAGTACATTTTCATTTTGCAAAAAACCTTTGGCAATTTCAGATCCAAAATCTGCCTTATTTTTTTATTAAATCAGCAAGTATCATCTTCAGTTATATTATCTGGAACAGATTCTAAAGTCTAAATGATTATGAAAAAGCTTCCTTTATAATGAATGAAAATGATACCTAAATGCTTTTTCAAGATGCTATGGACATTTTGGTGACATTTAAAACCAGCAAACATATTATCACTTGGAGCATTTTATTCCAAGAATAAAATGAATAACATCAGAGTAGCATTTCTGGCTGGCATGGCACTAATGGTTAGCTGTTTCACAAAGTTCAGGGTTCCATCATGCAGTACAAATAGTGAGTGAGAGCTGCAAAGCATTTTACTGTCAAGTAATGGAGGCACCCTCACCACTCTACAGGAAAACCTGTTCAAGGTTTAGCCATTTCCTCAGCCATCGTACAGTGTCTGCCTCCCTGCAGGACTGGGGAGCTTAGACCCAGCACTCTGTTGGCTGCAGCAGGGAGAACTTGCACCATGGACATGATCCTAGAAAAAGCAGTCAAAAGGACTATTGCCTATGTCCCATAACAGATCTGCAGCAGATATATCAACAGATGAGGCACTAAGGGCATGGCAAAACTGGCAAAAAAAGTTTTGCTAAACATTTGGTTAAACTGTCACTGTCTAGCATGAAATGGTTAAACTCTGATTTGCTTGTCTCATACATTAAGGAGGCATAGAAAGAACATTACTCTCTGAAATATCACAGCTGTGTTTATTTAGATTTATTTATGTGAACTTTATTTAGAAGTGCATTTCTTTAGTTCAATTTATATGAACTTACTTAATAAGCTTTTTGCCTTCATCAAACATCTCATCGGAAGACTGTGCTCATGGGATGCCATATACCAAACAACTTCTTATTTCTCAAAACACTTTCAGCTGCTAGCGGGGTAGCTCTACCTACTGACACACAAAAAATGCATTGGCATTTTCAGGGTTTAAGGTCATAATAGCAGTCTCCATAGCTGCATGTACACTGTTCAGAAGATGTGTTTTAGATTGCTGTAACTTGCCTGCAGCAGGACTCACTGCAAATGCTGCATTCACTTCCTTCCCAGCACATGCTTCATAGTCTGTTACCACCCACTGCTCTTGGACTGTTCTGGCCTCTTTGTAGTAAGAAACTACAGTCATTGAATACCTCTGAGTGTTTGCTTACCTAAGCAAACCCTTTTCCTGTGAGTGGCCCTAGTAATCTGTGCACTGAGGAAAACAACTCACTCATTCTACCCCCTCCAACCATTTTGTGATTTCCTCTGATTTCCTCCAAGCACTTCTGTTTTCTCATACTGTACACTCAACACAGATTAATCCTCTTTACCAACCTTCAGATGTCTCCTATCTCACATGCTGTCATGAGCAGTCCCTCCAGAGGGAAATTACTATTAAATATCCTTCTGAGTAAGTAGCTGAGTGTGATAATGTTCCACAGGAAACTATGGGGAAAATACCGGATCTGAATTCCTGATCTGAGTAGATCTTCTAAGTTATCCAGGTGGTTGAAAGTGATTTATTTTCCCTTTTGCTTTCCTGAGAATCTGCAGGGTACCAGAATACAAGTCCCACTATTAGTTAGTGTCCCAGGGGTACCATATAGTCTTTCATCAAGAAAAGATAGCTGGTATATGACTTCTGTGAATTGAAGTGGAGGCTTTATAGTGCTTCTTGTAGTTTGTACTGCTTGGATAACTGTTCTGAGAAAAGATTCTTTGGTGCAGGAATATAAAAGCGTGTTTAATCCAGGCATTCCTTTAGGCCTTAGAACTGTATAAAAAAAAAAAATTATTGATAACTCTTGACATTTTAAACTGGAATATCATTTGATGTATGGAGACTGGGTCTTTTTCATCAAGGCTATCCTCAAAGATTAAAAGATGAGCTTTCAAACTTTAAATGCTGTTTTTTCTGCTGCCAGTAAAGCAAAATCCCAGGAAGAACGTAAGTTAAAATACTTTGAAAGAGAGTAATTTGAATCTTTAGCAAAAGGATTCTATTAGAACAGGGGGACAACTCCACTTTTTATGTTAAATTTTTCCATACATTGTAACATTGGTATGCAAAAAAAGAGTTATGATGAATCATAGGAATGATTCATTCAATCCCAGTTCTGGCTACAAGAAAATGTGGATAGCATGTATTTTAGTGTCAGCAGTAGTTTGGATAACAGGATACTTGATTTAAAAAAGAGTGATATAGAAACAAAGGGAGAAGACAGCTGCAATGCCAATATATTATGTCATTTTTAGTTGAGTTTTCGAAGAAAGTGATATATGTGGTCATGTATCCTGTACCTCACAGCCTTCTTCTGATCCCTCTTGTTCAGTAAATAGCAGTAAATAAAAACTTGTTCATGTCTTTTTTACTGGGAATACTTTAATATTTTTCATCTGACAAATGAAAATGCTTATATTGAAAAAATATACTTACTTGAAAAATAGAGATAAAATATGAAGAATAACCACAGAAACACAGGAGCAGAAGAAAATAGGGCAAGATGTGCCCTTCTCAATTGCATGCAAGCGCATTTAATTACACCAAAAGAAACCACCATGACAGCTCCAAAGCAGAGAAATCCCTATAGCCCTGTGTTATTCTATTTTCATTTTAAAAGAACAGGGAAGAGCAGAACCCTCTGAAACTTCCGTGATGAGCTTTTTGAAACAGAGTATAACGCACCCCTTAAATTTCTTTCAAATTCTACCTTAAACATGAGAAAGTAGAAATTTGTTGAATTAAATTAAGAACCTGGATTTTTACAGTTTTGAGGAGGTGGATATAAACTGGACATATTAATTTATAGGGGACAGAAAAATCATTGCTGTCTGCTACAGACCTCAGTTCATATTTCACATTAAAAATACTGGAATTTTCTCCCTAGCATGTGGTAGGGCTGCCGGAAGATGATGAGGTCTCTGAAAAGGTCTTCAGTTGAGGTTAAGCTGACTGAAAGACATGTGGAGAGCTACTGGCTATGAAATGAGACATTGCTGGCCACAACAGAAAACTGTGGGAAGCTGGCCAAAGCTACAGAGTGCTGTGACTTTTCCTGGATTTCACGTCTATATTAAGGGTTTATGTGAAAAATGACTGCATTTCACAAACAATTGAAGAGGGGTGTCAAGTACCTTCTCAGGGCCAGTCTCTTGCAAGGCCAGCAGTACCTGGGATGTAATATCACTTATGCAATATAAAGCATTCAACCTGGGATATTCTATGATTCCATTATGCTCAAATGCAGGAAATACTCTTTAAACGTAAGAAAAAATTATTTTTCCCATGAAGGAGATTAGACACTGGAACAGGTTACCCCAATAGGATGTGGAATTCAAAACCCATCCAGATGCAGTCCTGGGCAGCCTGGCCTGGCTGACCCCACTCTTAGGCTGTTGGACCAGATCATCTCCAGAGGTGCCACACAACCTCAGTGGTTCTGTGGTTCTGGGGAAGGATTCTGATTTGACACTTATGTACCTGCCCAGTTGACCTGCATGTTTAATCTTTATAAATGTCAGCTCACTTGCCTCACACTTGGATGATATATCATTTTAATATAGTCTGAACATACATGAGGATACGTTTTCACTCATAAAAACAGCCATAAATACCGTTTGAAAAATCCAGTATTTTCAACTGGATGGAGCAATTTTTAGTCAAGGGGACTGCGATGTTTATTATTGCACAAATATTCCTGCATCAGATATAGGTTTTCCATATTTCTGAAATTTTCCTTTCCATGTGACATATCAGGTGTAAGTATATTTGTGACATTTTTATGTAAGCCCTTGGAAGGCCTCAGAAAAGACCTTCAGTCACTGTAAAAGCAAGGAATCAGTTGCACCATTAGCTTTCAGCTACAAACAGTACCCACTAGTTTTCTCTCTTACTTCATAAAGTATATAATATTTTCAGAGTTTTTGTGTTCATTGGATGTATTTTATTCTTCTGATGTCAGAATAGAGTAAGGCCATATCATCTTTTCACCTTTTTATACTTTCTGGCTCACTTTGGAATAGTTTTCAATATGAGTTATTATAACCTGTGAGTTGGGTTAGAGGTGGGCTAGGAAAAGGTTGGAGGCTACACTGACATGTATAAGAGTGATGCAGATGACATTGGGGTCACACAGAATTATCTGTGGTGGCACTAGGTTATTTTCTTTCTAGGCAACTGAGCGAGGCCTAGGATAAATGTCTTCTCTTCTTGTTTTCTTTTTGGTGATATTGGTTGGAAGCTGATGGCCTCAGGGAATAGAATTTTGGATTGTGAGATTCCAAGTGAATCTGAGAATGTGAAAGATACTAGGTCCTAATTCTTGAACAGTTCCTGGGTTTTGAATTCTTTTTAGCCCAAGGTTGGCCTTATCACTTTTTTAAAGAAAGCTGAGTTGGTCATTGTAAAGCAATGCAGAAATAAGTTCAGTGATGAATTAAATGTTTGAGGACGATCAGAATAGTTTGCTTTAGCTGAGGCATGTTGAAGTGCCTGATTTATCTTAACATATTCGCTTGTTGAAGTTTAAGGATGGCAGTGACAAATGAATTAGTTGTAGCACAGCCTCTGCAATTGTAGACAATTAATTTTTCTTGCAGTATTTAGAGTGACAATAATCTGTCTGGATAGCTAATTCTCAATCTTCCCACACAAAATCAATTCTGCATTAAATGGAGATAAATAAAATATCTTTAACTTTTAGTAGGAATTTTGGGAAAGTATGCTGAAGATAAGGTTATTGTGTTATTCTCTTCTTCAGACTAGGATAGCACCAGTATTTTGAATCTCCATGAGTTAGAATGTGTCCCTGGAGCCAGCTGGGTGTTCGCTGTGAGAAGCACATTGGATTATGATGGTCATGTTTTGAAATAAAGAGATACAACATGGCCACTGTGGGAATTTATATCAAGTCTGTGACCATTTCATGTCAGCAGCTTTTATTAGCAGAATTGCTGTGATCTCAGCATCTTCAGCTCAACTACAAAGGGTTGGGAACTAGGAGGAAGCTATAACTGCAGTCTGCAATTGGCTGGTCTTACACCAGTCTTCTCTTTCATAATAGTGAATCTTTTGATATCAGCTCCTTCTCAGGCCTTTTTGCTCCCTTCAATCCACTCTAACTTTAAAATTTGGCACTTACCCTTTTTTTTCTGATATTTTTATTAAAGTTGGAGAAATTATACCTATTTTTAAGTTGAAGATGAAAGCAACTGATCTAACAATCTCCACTAATTTTTTTATGGAGCTCTTGCAAGATGCTGCTCAAGGTAAGGATTGAATCCACTGACTCTCATACAAATACAGCACTGTCTATTACTGTAGGTGCCAAATGGCACAAATGGCACAAATCACCACTGTGGTCTTAATCTGATAAAAATGCTCTGTCAGCTACAGTCAAACAGACAATCAAATCCCTCACTAGAGAATAATCAGGAAACCTCACAGGGGCTTGGCATGCACATCAGACATTTACAGTTTTTACACTGAATTTCCTGTTCTCTCCAATACCTCCTGCAAATCCAGTGACTGCCCAGGGAGGTGGTGGAGTCACTGTCCCTGGAGGTGTTCAAGAAACTGCTGGATGTGGCACTTAGGGCCATGATCTGGTTTACAAGGTGGTGATTGGTCAAAGATTGGACTTGATGATCTTGGAGGTCTTTTCCAACCTAAATGATTATGTGATTTTGTGGTTTTAACTTTTATGACTTAATGAAGAAACATCTACCTGAAATTCTATGAACTCTACAGAAATAAGCCATTTTAACTGCTGTCGATTACAAAGTTCCACTGCAGCACTAAGGCTAATGATTGAGCAAATGACATTCTGACATCTGAACACTCTACATACTTAGACAGTGCCATGCCAAATATGGCTCTGGTAGTGACACCTCAGAATTCAAATTAAGTAAGTAAATGTTCTTGATTAAGGGAACTGATTCAGAGAAGCTGTTGCTCTATTGTTTGCCATCCACCACTATGTCAAGAATGTGCCTGTGACACTGAGACAGCTCTATCAGAAAGCTGCCTCCAAAAAGACAAGGTCCACCATCAGTGACAAGCAAAAATACAGTGGAAAAGGGATATAAACTTCTTTATTGTCTAAGAATCCTAGTTTTAAACTGTATAACCTTCCTCATGTGGCACAAACTTGGACGTATTCTTCAAACACAGTGATAGATGTACTTGTCCAGACTGCTCAGAAGGCAGTTATCTTACTGTCCTTGTTGGCCAATGCTACAGCTTTTCATGATGCCAAATAACAGTATTTATTGGAAAGATGTTGATGTTGAGGACCTAACCAGCTTTACAAGCAGGACAAGATGAAGACGGTGTTTGTGATTTATTAGCTGAAACCAACATACGAACCAGCATAACAAAGAATGTAGCATGTAACTATCATAAGACAAGTACTGCATTCATTTGCCATCACCTGGGTAGCTGACACCACTGTTTCAGTTACTAAGATTTACAAGTTTTAATAGAGTTCACACATAGTATGTGTCAGATAAAAAGCCTGGCAAAATGGTAATTGTGTGCTATTCTTGGCTGGAATACTGTCCTGTGTGTACAGGACTGGGGCTGAGGCATTGTATTAACTTTCATTCTCTCTTATGTTCACCAAATTAGTTGAAGGCAGATTATTTACCTTCCTTGGGCTTGTTTCCTCATTTGTGACATAAGAAACATTATACTAATACTATCAGGAGTGACAGGAGGTTAAACTAACATTGCAGAACAAGATTGAATTGCAGTATGTAAATACAAAATATTACTATCATTCCACAAACAGAAAATCTTCTGGGTTATGAAATATTTTTTCATTTTCCTCTCTCTTACAACCTGCCAACTTCATGACACTGTGAGACTTCTAAGGTCAAGCTATGCTCCTTCACTCCCCAGTGATGAGGAGCTCAACGGACATGGGCTGGAATTAAATGGATCATCATTTTATGATCTTTTAAGAACATTTATGGAAAAAGCCATTTCTAGAACTCCAAAGTATTTTAGAAAAAAAAAAAAATCCCAGCAGCCTAGAAATAATCTACTGATATAAAATAAATTAATACTCTTATTTTTAAAAAATTATATTTTTAATGTAGTGATTCAGATGCAACCCCCCTGCTCAGAAATTTTCTAGAGCTGTGAGTTATAGCAAGGAAAAAATCAGTCTATGTTTGCTCTGTTTCCTTATAATGCTCATTCCTTGAGCATTTCCCATGTTGATCTCTATTAAAAAGTGGGCTTGTTGAAACTAAAAGACTTCCTTGATTCTGGAAAGAGAAGCACTAAAATCATATGAAAACTTAATTTGGGAGTTAACCCACAAAAAATTAATTAGCTAGTCGTAAGTTTAAAGTGAAGAATCTGGAATAGTCACTAGAGGTGTTCAGGTAGGTGGCGTATGCTCTCAGCATGTAAGTACATGAAACTTGACTGCTAAACTCATGATGCTATCCCGTACCAGAAACAGTTATTAGATCAGCTGGATCCTTGGTCTGACCCAGTGCAGGAATTATTATATTCTTATGGCCTGAAGGTAAACTTGGTTTTATTGCTTATGTTCATCTGTCCCAAACAGATGCTTTACCTTTACAAAAGAAAGAGAATTCTTGTCTTTATCTCTTCAGGAATGGGTGTTAAACTCTAAGATACCACCTGCTATTAGAGTTTTTTCTCCCTATTCAGGAAGAAACTGTACAAATTTGACCTATGGTTAATCCATGACTTGTGGGAGCTGCCTGTGCCAATGCAAGTCACATGAAGTAAAGCCCCAGTGACAAAAGACAGAGAGAAGAGCTTACCCCAAATGTATCCAGAGGCACGAGACAGACCAGCTACCACTTACCTTGTTGTTTGGGAATTTAGTAGCCACAGTCCTACTCTCTGGCCTGGAGAAAGCTGGTGTGGGTGTCAGCTGTTCTTTGTGTAAGCCTGCCCTGGTCAGCCACCCTTTGCATGGCATCACAGCCATAGCCACCTCCCCCCCGGGACAGTCTGTGCCTGGGGTGTTCCACCCAGGGTGACTCTATTAGATATTTGACCACCAGGTGGCATAAAAACTATGTGAAATATCACAGAGGTGCTGCAGATACTATGAAACCATTACCTCCTTTTAAGAATATTCAAAAACTTTGTGATCCTAGCTATCAACTTTGAATATTATTTTTTCAAAAGCAGCTAATAGCTTTTAAAATTCTTTAATTTGCAATGTATCCCATAAGGAAGAGCTCATATGGGGCACAAATTACTTAGCTTTTTTAATCACACTGTATCATATTCTTATTCATGCTTTCTTCATGTCTAAACCAAATAACTTCATGGATAGAAAGGAAGAGGTTATGTTATATTGATTTGCATAGAAACACAAGCAACCATTCTAAGTTTAAAATCAACTATTATCCATTGTTGAAAACACATCTTATGAAACTATCTCTAAGCTATAATATAACTTCTAACGTAACAATAGAAATTTGTTCTATTGTAATGAAATCAGTTCCTATGTTCTTATTACAGGAAAAGAAAATTACTTCTTGGCGCAATAGAAAGGCAAAGTAAGTGTTCAGATGTGTTATTGGCAAGAAAACAGAGGGCCTGAGGTGGCAGACATAAATTCTACAATGAAGATAAAGATTTTCCTACAACGAGATTCTTGACAGAATTCCACGTATGTTTTTGGGATCTTTCCCACCTTGTTTTCATGAGTGGGATTGTAAGTATTGAATACGAATTCCCACAATGACACACGTATAGTAGTCCATACTCCATTATATTCTTTCTGCAAATTTCCTTAACTTTTGCTCTTATTCCTTCTTCTTTCTTTTTTCATTTCTTGATCCTCTCCTCTGCACTGCTGGAAGTCCCCTAAGCTCCCATTTCATCATTTTGACTATAGTTTTAAATTATGCCACTGAGAAGTCAGAACTTTTCTTTTTAATCAGCTTCTCTACCTTAACTTCCTTTCATTACTTACTTTCTCTTCTGCTTTTGAGCTTCTGTTCTTTTCATGATCTTGTCCTGACACTCTGGCTATTCCTATAGTATCTTATTTGGAGCCCTCTGTTTTCCCAGCCTCTTTAACACTGTTTTCCTTGAATTTCTGTTTTAAGTTCCCTTCTCTTTTGTTTTCCAATATTAATTCTTTATTTATTTTAGACTCTTCTGTCATTTCTGCTACAAGTTGTTTAATCTATTCAACTTCTGTCTCAGCCTCATATTTCTGTATAGCCAATAACTGAATTTCTCACCTCTCCCTTTCTTCTTTGTCACCATTAAGAATTTGTAACAGATTAGTTTAATCCATCCATCATTCATGTCTGATACACTGCTGGATTAATGTAGAAAATGTAGTATGAAAATTGCTTGCAGCTTTGTAAGTGGAATGAACTGTTTTGAGGATGGCACCTTCAGTCTAGACCAATAGCAGAGAAAAATATGATATATGGTTAAAGGTTTAAAATAGAAGCTCTTCCTAAGGTGAAGTTAATCCAAATAAAGATAAAAAGACATCCTGGGTAATATATATTGTCTATTTTCACTTTCAGGAAAATCCATTTGCAGACTTTTCCGTCTGCAAGAGCAAAAATAATTGTTCTGAAGGCGTGGATGTCTCAGAGAACGTGTGGTTCCTGCAAGGCTCAAAAAGATTTAATGGCATCTCAGAAGCTTGTGAAGTGGCAAAGGTGCCTCACAGCAGTGACCATATCTACTTTCCTTGCTTCCAGTGCTGCACAGGATGGGGCATGCAAAGGAGACGTGGATCTTGCTGGTGCTCTCTAATAAAGTCCAGGTGGAGATCCTTGAATTCAGTCTGCAAGCACAAGATTAGTCATGTTAAATAGACCTTCTCTTCTGATGTGTTTCTCCCAATAAGTGTTGTTTTATTCAGGTATTGGAGTTCTGTACTGACAGGAAAATTTTAGGTAGACAGAAAATTGAAATGAGCTTTAGCCTCTAAGAAGAGATGGTAAAAGAACGGAGCTGGCTAGAACTGCTCAAAAGATAGGATTGTAACAAGTCCCAGTATAGGTGTACAGTGGCCTCAGGGGTACTGATCAGTTTCCATTGACAAGAACAATTCTTTAACAGCCCTAAGAGATACAGCACCACTGTTTTTCATGCCTCTCACACAAAAATACCAGGAGCCTTTTTTTTCCTATCAGCTAACAAGACTATATTAGTTTGTTCCACAGAGTGCCTTCTGTTTCCATGGCCTATCTGATGCCAGAGGTCAATGTCGTGCTTCTCACTTTCACCTGGGTTCTACTGGCAAAGTCACATCATTTGCTGTTAACATTGCAAAGCACTGAATACTCCTAGGACACTGTAGAAATAATAGTGTTGATTCATCAAGTGTCTGGAAACACACTCAGAAGTGATTCTTCTCTTTATTTGCTTGTTCTTTTTATTTTATTAGATCTTTGGGATCAATAAAAGCAAATGCTTAGTCAGAGCTAAGCACACAAAAAAAATTACAATAATTTCTTTCATATTCTAGGTGATGGAAAACCTCAGTGGGGAACTTGGGCACACTAAACGGACTAGCATCAGTTAAAATAGATCTTGTAAGACCTCAATACAATGTGCAGTCACATTTACATTACTCATGGATAACATTTTGCTCATGTCTGTATATGTCAAAGAGCAAGGGTGTATGGAAGTATAGCATTAGATAATCAGTCCTTCATGTTTCATGTTCTCAGCACTAAAAATATAAAAGAAATGGGAATTGCAAGCTGTACAGTGTTGCAGGTAGTTTGCCCTATCATATTACTGTGATGTCCAGGACAGTTCTCCTTAGCTGATGGCAACAGTAGCATTACAAATGAGCTCATGATGGAAGCCTTAAGTCTGGTGTTGTGAGAAGCAGATATCCTTTGTTAGCTGTACATAAGCCAGCACTGACACTAGAAGCTGTGAAAGCGTGTCAGGGCTGTGTTCACTCCGCAGGCATTCACTCAAAGACAGGTTTAATGTCCTCAGAGCAGACCTGCACTGATGCATGTGCATCACCTAGAAAGTCTGAACTGCTACACAGTGAGTAGGTAAAGGGATAGCACTGCTTGCTTCTGGCTCAGGTACCTTCTATTCTAGGGCATTCAAAGACTCCAAAGAGTTGTCCTTCATATTTGCTTTTGCCATCTTTTACGCTATGCCCAAATCTTTTACCCTAGTCTAACCACAAACTTTTTACTAAACAACCTGGCCTTTTACTATTCCTGTTTTACAGATATTAAATGCCTACCATTTGCATTATAAAGTAGTTAAAAGCATTTTAAAAGTAGTTTGGTCAGTTATGTTTTCTCCTTGGAGACAGGACCCCTCTTCAGTTTTTTTGTCAGCTTTTTTGTCTGCCTGTGTGATACATCTGGTAAAAGAACGGCCAGAATTTATAAACAATTTTTGTCTCTTGGATCTTAACAGTGAAGAAAATGAGATATTTAAAGAGTTTTGAAGATAATTGCTTCTTAGTACCTATTTTTCTTTATGTACAAGTCAATGTTCAGCACAAAAAATTTTAACCATATTTTACATTTTTCTGTGTATCTTTCACAAAGCCGTTCAACTGAGTGGTGGACTAGATGACGTAATACAATTTTGAGCTATTACAGCTTTGTGTAACCAGTGGACACCTGCCGTCTGAGCAGCTATAACTTACTGTTTCCTCTTCCAGGTTTGTCTGTGGGCAGCTCACACCTTGAGACAGCTTGAGCTGCTGCCTGCACCTCACAGGGGTGGGTGTTTTGCAGCAATGATCCCTTTGCAGAAAAGGATCCTCTAAAGCAGTTAGAGCAACAACTTTGAGAACAGTGCCTATTGTTAATGATCAATGAAAGACAGATCAGAGGGGTAATCAGAGAATGATCTTCATTCAGCTTCCTTCTGCCCACTAAGATGGACGACATGAACTTCTCAAAACTGATATCCCTGCTTACTGCACATTTTCTCTTCTGGAAGGAAATTAGACAAATAAGACTTGTATTTTGTCCCTTGCATCTTTGTTTCAGCTTTTGATGTTCTATTTTACTCTTATAGCTACTTTCCCCCTCACTCAAAATCATTTTGGAATAGGTCCTACACTTCAATGGCCTATTGTTTCTTTCCATACTGTTAATAGTGTCCATCTAATTTCCAAGGAAGGATTCTTTCCATAGTTTCTAGCGGCAGATATTTTTATAGTATAAGAAGTTTTGCTATCACTAACCCCTAGAAATGAATCCTTCTCGTTAACTTGTATACCAATGCTTGAAACAAGCTGTGTCAGTTACTTTGCTTCACATAAATGTGTATCTACAATGCAATTAGAAATGTTAAAATTCAGTTCTGGAGAAAAAAAACACCTCAAACTGCTTTTCTAATCTAAGCTTTTTTGGAAAAGTTCATAAAGCTTTTAACAAAGTAACTTAAATGCCAAGTTCTAAACATTTTTATTAATAATATAATAGTGACTGGAATTCAAGTAGACATAGAAATATTTCTCCCAGTATAATGTGAAAAATATTTTGGACATATTTTAAGCAGTCATACAGTCACATATGACTGTAATACCAGAAGAGATTTTTATCATCAGTCAGTTCAACTGTGATGTAGAACTTCTCACAGTATGTGCATAATTTTATCTTTGACTTACCAGTCTTTTAGCCACAGCTTTCCACACATAATTTGTTTTTTCTCTAACATGAGCCCCCAGTACCTAAATACAAATAGTGAAAACTCTCTCATCCTGTCAATCAACAGCAGGTTTATCCTAACAATTGCTGTTGAACATCCTGCCTACCTCCTCATGGGGAAAAACCCTACTATTTTATCAATGTCAGTCATCAGTAAATCACTGGTCATTCTTTTTTTTCTTTCCCTCTTTTTACTTTCTTTTTCTCACATTTGCTTTCTTTCAGAGGCTGTTACTTTAACGGAAGAAACTCCTGCATGTGCTTGTCAGCTTGCATCAGCATTGGGCTAAGACAGCTTTCTGTCTCAGACTCATGAAAGCAATGCACCACCCTGCCGCTGTCCAAAGAAGCTCCATCAGCAATGCAGCTCCTTGCCTCCTCAGGGTCACATAAGTGACCCCAGAGCTGCATCAAAAGCTGTTCCTCGAGGGGCGGACTTCTGTGGCTGGTTAGAGGAGTCCAGGCTGGCTGCATTGCTCTTAGAGTACACACTTGATAGACACCCCATGTGGTGCAGGGAAGTGGCTGCATGTTCAGAATCGTGTGCACAACAGACTTGGGCATGGAAAAAGATGGTATCTGTCACATCTCTTGAGATCGCTTTTGTGCAGCAGATAAGAAATATGGGAGGATAATCCCTGAATGACAGAATGACGTGTGTCCTAGGATGGGAGGAATGACTCTGTAGAAATGCTTTTTTGTCTTTCTATTAAGTGTCATTGATGAACTTGAACTATATGTCTTTCTTTTAGATGTTAAAATTACAGAAATAAAATGACATCAAATATGGCATCTTTCCAGTAGAGGAGGTGAACAAAAAAGTGTTGTGATACATTGTAAGAAAATATCCCTTACTCTCCAGCTGGCAGGAGCAGATTATTTAACAGTTAGAGATTTTTAATTGTTTGCAGTGCAATCAGCATTTGAATAGAATTCATTGCTCTTGAAACCTGGAAGCAAAATATCAGAATATGAAAAAATGTTATTAAATAATATGTGTAAAGCAGCATTACCTGATGAAAAGCAAATAGTCAACAGAAATTGTCCTTAGAGGCATGTATGCTTCACAAGATATCTTCCTACCTGAGGAGAAAATATCTTCATAACTTTGAAGTTATAAAATCTTGCAGTATCACTTTTCAATACAAAATACTGAAATTAAACAATTTTACAGTTCTTGTAAAGTTTTTCATCTGTATTTTGTCCTTGTAGCTGAGAGTCTCTCAACAATTTCTGTAGTTTACTATTAACAGGTCTCTCAGCATGTAATCTTCTAATGGCCAGCTTTTTCTTAAGTCTGTGGTTAAGCATGATAGAAGCAGAATTTAATTGTTATAATGCAAAGAAACTTACATGAGCAGTCTGGTTGTCACATAAAAGAGAAAGAGAAGGTCTATTTGGCTGGTACAATCAGGAGGAATGTACAACTCCCACGCCTGCCTTTGGTAATTGATGAAGTGGGTCAGTGACATTTTACAGGGATGTGATTGAATTGGTCCCTTGAGGATAAATAGCACATAAACTTTTTCTGCCAGCTCTTTGGTAAGCTAATATTGGCAATTCCAATTTAACACTTATGAATGAAAGTATTGCAGGCTAAGTGAAATTAAGGAACAGCCACTGCTATTGTTTCGGCCGGTGCTCTTCTCTGCAAGCACTATTTAATCCAGTGAAAACCAGAGACCTCATCTGTCAAAGAAATACATGTGACTGGGCTGGTTCTGGGAAGAGGGGAGTGTTCTGGAAGAATTTAGAATTGTTGTATAACTAAAAATGCAGATTTTTAGCAGAAGAGTCTGTCACTAGCCCATTTGGGAAATATTCTTGTTGATTTCTTGGTAAGGTGGTATATTGAATGGTTGTAAGTTTTCAGGTGCATGTCAGTGTTAACAAATTCTATTAATAATTTACAGTAAAAAGAAATATTTTATTAATGCCATCTGAAATCAATGCACAAAATTAAAATGAAGCATTCCCAATTGCATAACTAAGCTATGGGACATGGTTGGAGAAAACAGGTATTTAATTTTTAGAATACATTGTTCATTTATTTTTAAACATTTCATTTAGGCATAAAGGAAATTCTTTCATGCTGTCATAATGAATATTTAATCTCTTCAGTGTCACATATAACTTTTATATAAACACACATAATTAGCTTTTAGCTTCAACTGAATGAATCTGGAGCTTACTAACAAATCTTCATGAGTGTGTACAAGTAAACTGGGCTTTTTTGGTGGTATTGGCGGTGCTGAACTAAACAGAGACAGGGCTTAAGCTCAGTTGCCGGTCCAGTGGGTATCTGCAGTTTTAGTACTAGTACAATACTTGGTATAATTTTGTTCTGTTGCAGGTATCATTTTCCCAGAGTGCTTGGGCTCAGCCCGTGGGTAGCCTGGGCTGGTCCAGGGGGATGTATGAACAGTGCTGCGCTGCTGTGGGGGTGATAAGGTTTTTTAGCCATATGGATGCAAGCCATTCCATGTTACTTGTCCTCAGGGTCAGAGAACACATTCTATTTACTAGCAGAGGTGTAGACACCTGAAGGGCCTTTTAGAGCTGCAGATTCATTTTCAGGGATGGCTATACACCTGTGGTATGCCATGATCCAGAGGCGAGCTCTGTGGATGTCTGCTGATGGATGTCACGGTGCAGCTGTTGTCCCTAAAACTGGTTGAAGAAACGCTGTAAGGTTTAATGCAAAGCTTTGGGGACGTAAGACCAATTGCTATAAAATAACACAGTCAAAACTGCTATTGAATTCAAGAGAACTTTTTCCACAATAAGGTTTGGGGATAAGCTCTGTTGCCATAGAAAATGTAAAACCTAAAGTGTAGGGAATGGGTGTCCTCACAAATAACTGAATATCCACCTACTTTTCCTGCAGCAAACCACTGTGCTTGGTGTGAATACTGAGGGCCCATATGGACCAATCCTCTGGAAATATAAGGGCTTGAAGGTAATGATGGATTTACCAGGGCAGGGAAGGGAGAACAGTCCCAGCATATGCCTTATAGGCAAGGCATATGCTCAGTGTCACACTCAGATCTGCTGTCACTGTCATGGCTGCATCCAGCCCAGGGAGCTTGTGCCTTTCCTGCACATATGGTCAGAGCCGAGTCCCAGGAGCTCATAATCATGGGATGTATACTTTTTTAAAGGGATGAATAGTTTTGCTGGGAAGCAATTTAATCAGCCTGATGAAAACATTCCTGGCTGGAAAACTTAAAACAATAGTGAAACTGAAACTGTAAGACTGCTTGTGAAAAATGTATTGTTTCTGTGGCTGTTTGAAAATGTAATAAATGTGAAAGAATCTTATTATATTTTAAATTCACTGTGTGAGAGCAGACCCAGCTACCTAAGCCTCCTACCTGTGAGCATCTGGCATCACCCTTTCTGTGATAGTCATATTAATTCAAGCTGGTTGGGAATCTAGGAAAATTACTGTGGGCTTTTTCAATTGAAAAAGGCTCATTCCACACTCACACATGCTTTGCAGATTTCCAGAAAGCTTACAGCCTAGAGATTTTCTGATTTCAGCATAAGAGAAGGAGTGGGGAAAGTAAGCCCTCTACCAGTGCTTGTCGGTGATACTGGAAGTATAGAAGGATGCATTACCTTATGGGACTATAGCTTCTTCTTTTTCCCTTTTGAAGAACTTGCCTGGCACTCTGGCATATAATGAGAAACAACATCTGAACCTTTGGGTTTTGTGTGTAATGTTTTGTGTGAAAAAGTCCTGGGTTTAAAGCCAATGGAAAAGAATCTTTGTAATCCTGCTTTAGGAATGAGAGTCCCATCTGATACCACTACTTCATCTGTCATCTATCTTGGGTGCTTTACAGGGGCAGGAAAGAAGGGCTGAAGGCAATTGTTCAGTAGTTCACCTACCTAAAAGAGCAAATACTCAATAAAGAAATCCTCTAAGATTTTCACTTTTCCCCTTAAATCATTGAGTACTATGGAATCCTGCACTGTACTCTTTCTACACAATAGCCCTTGCCAGAACTATACTGAAATTAGTATTTATTTAATTTTAAAGGGCATTTGGATTTTAAGAGTGGGGCACCATGGGCATATATTTAAAAACATTATGCACAGGAAGTTATGAAACCTAAATTTTCCTTGGCATAGTTGGTTACTATTAGGCAAAGAAATACCTTTGGGAGTATCTGAAACACCCCCATTGTAATTGCTGACAGAGCTGCTCTCAGTGCCTTTGACAGCCCTCTCAGATGGTTTTCCCAGTAAGGCTGATGGCAATAACCTCACCAAGCTCCACAGTGCATTTGAATGGAGTCGATATCTTGATTGCTGCTAGGTGTGTTTTGCAGCATTAAATTCTGTAACCTATAAGGAAAGGCTTTCATACCTATGAAGTCGCCCATACAGAATTCCAGGTAAGACTGGCCAATAAGTATATTGTATATTGTATATTGTAATACAGTATGGTGAGAAAATGGATATCGGTTATTCTTTTACTTCCAGTAACCTTGAAGTGACAATTCCTGTGCTTGAACATCTTACACTATTATGTATTTTACAAGCAAGGTGTAACTACTGTTTAAAAGTGCTTAAGTTAGGAAATCCTACATCAAATACGATTACTCATATTTTTAGAAATTTTGGGCTGCAGAAGCAAAACAAGTTCAGGCAGGGCTGCCTGACAGCAGGAATATGGAATAGATGATTTCTTGGGGTCATTTTCAGACTATATTTTCTTTGAATTCATGGTTTCATAAGGTTATTCATGTGCCTCTTTCCTTCAGCTCTACCACCAGAATTAGATGGAATGAGACTATCAAGATAAGTAAATAGAAGAATTGTAGGACTAAACACCTGTAAAACATCAGTGAGTCCCCAAGGAATGCAGCAGAGGTGAATATTTGAAAGATAATTCTAACTGATGGCAAGATGGCAGCAAGTTATGCTTTAATAAATACATAACAGCAAATTAATATGCTACAACTTCAAAATCCTAACAAGAAGTCGGAGTCTGTGTGCTTGTGAAATGTAACAGTAATTGTTCTCTATCGTATATGTGAACACCCTGTGCCGCATTACCTGTGGTGTGTCCTTTAAATGATGGATGTGTTTGTCCCTCACAATCTCATGAGCATAATGATTTGTTTACTTGTGTTCTCTTTCACTGCTAATCCATATTAAAAAGTTTAACCTAGTAAACAAAACAAAATCCAATCAAACAAAGAGGCAATAAGTGTCTAGAAGCCTGAAGCTCGGCTGGCTAATTAGACTGCTTATCCCAACAAAATCTCAGTGGTGCAACTCTTTGTTAAAAAGTTATAGCACATGCAAAAAAACCCAAAACATAAAACTTCCTCCAATGAGCCATTTAGCCCATCCATTTATTTTCCTTCCATTTAATAACAGATTATATTTCAATAACATTGTTGCCATAAACCGTTAGGGTGATATAAAATTTGGCATGAAAAAACCCCCAACCCTTGAAATTGTTCAATTGTTGAATTATCAGAGTCATAATCAGTTTTGAAAACTGTTTTGACATCTATACTGCAGTGATTTTACCTTGAAAGGAAATGCTTTTGGTTTTCACATGTTTGAGGTACATCTTCAGAAAGCCTGATGTACTGAAATTCACTTAAGGTAAGAAGAGGAGATGCAATGCACTGGCTCCCAAACTGCATGGAAAGAAAGTTTGATTTATTAGGACCTGATCCTGTGAATCATATACTCACCTACAGATTCATAATTAGGTTTTTGCAACTCTAGGTTTGAGCTGAGAAACAGGATTGATGAATTGAATGAAACAGGATTTGATGAATTCTGTAATTCCTCTATCTGAAAATTAGGTTTCTATACATACGTTTGGGAATAAAGGATTTATTTTCCAGTTATCTCTCTTGCTATTTTTCTTTGCAATGTTTAGATTCTAAAAAGTAAAGACTGAAACAGGTAACCAAAAAGCTATGATAATGCTAATTTGTCAAAAAGCAAAGGGCATAGAAATATTTTGTCTCTATGCTGGCCTTCAACATCTTCATCCAAACTGAACAAAAACCTGTGTATGTTTTCTTTTCTTCACCATGATGGAATTATAGCTATATTTACCACAAATAAAATTTTAATGACTGTACTTGTATATTAGTATTTATATATTTATAGTATTTGTATTAGTATATTAGTAGTATATTATATATAGTATTTTATAGTATAGTATTATAATACTATACTATAAAATACTATATATAATATACTACTAATACTATATATATACTATATATATACTATATATATACTATATATATACTATATATATACTATATATATACTATATATAGTATTATAATACTATATATAGTATATATATAGTATTAGTAGTATATTATATATAGTATTTGTATTTATATATTAGTGGTTTATTACAGTATTTTTTCTTTCATATTGAAGTGTGTCAAAAATTATATAAATCTTTTCATATTATTTTTGCATTTAAAATTTCTATGTTGCTAATATAATAACACTTTTTTGATCTTCTAAGTACCCATTTGATTGGTAGTACAGCAACTGGCATTTTTCTAATTAAAATAAGGAGAGAGAGAGTGTTACCTAAGTCTATATGGGAGATCAGGAAGCTTGTTGCAATAATACTTAAGAAGATTTTTCAAGAAAAATGCAAATGTTGCAGTATTCTGTTAAGGATATAAATAAGCTTGAAAATTTTTAATTAGAACATTTTAAATATGTGATAATAATTTCTAAGAGCTAATTTCTAACAGAAAATTTAAAGCTAAAATTTAAGAGGAACTGGGATTGAAAAGTAATAACAGAAAGGAGAAATGAGAATCAAACAGGGTCTAAGAGAACAATATGTGAAATACTTCATGGTAAATTAATAATTGCTCTATTTGATGTTTTTACAGGATGGAGTGAGAAGGGTGAGAAATCAGATCAGGTACATTTGCCTGCTGACTAAGACTGCAGTAGACTGAGTGAAGATAATGGGTTATATGTGTTTTTCATGATCCAGTTTTCTGACAACCAGTTTATTCTACACGCACTATGACACCACTACTGATATACACAATCTCAGAGAATAACCTCATTATAATTTGGGATGTGCTGGCTGTGAGAAGGAATTCAACTCAATTGTATATACAGGATAAATGTTCAAACCTGAGTTAGTATTAAAAACCAGATTTGTTTATCCCTTATGGCGTCAGGTTATTCTTATGTCAATCTCTACAGAAAGAGCTCAACACATGCAGTGTAAATCTATATTTTCTCTTTTTTTAAAATCTAATGAAAATATACATCTATGAAATATGACTCAACCACATATGAGGGCATAGAAAAGCAAATTGCTATTAAATATGTATACTACTGACTTAATTATAGGAGTTAAGGGGAAACTTGAGAAAACTAGGATTTTTTGGTATGTTTTTCTTCTCCTTAATCTAATCAGACAACACTAAAAGCCCAAGA
Organism: Eulacestoma nigropectus; assembly: GCA_013397775.1. Classification (NCBI taxonomy): domain Eukaryota; kingdom Metazoa; phylum Chordata; class Aves; order Passeriformes; genus Eulacestoma; species Eulacestoma nigropectus. The sequence continues at coordinate 14,834 of VZTE01000960.1, read as the reverse complement.
GGTATATAAACTTCAGTAACTAGTTATATTAAACCTGTGTTTACTTAGATGATTTGTATGAGATAAATAAGTAATTACCCAAAGGACATTAAAAAATGGCATATATGAGACTGCATGTGAGCAAGCTAACACAAAGCAGAAAGCTTGACTGGAGCATATTTAATAAGAAGACTTCCCTGTGCTTTTATATCCTCTGCCATTCTATAGAAGTCCTTATATCACCTTTATCACCATAGTAACTCAGCACTTTGCAATCTTCTTCTATTCACCATATTATTTTATCAGTTTAGTGAAGGATAAAGTGTTTCCCCGATTATCCTGTTTGGTATGCTGCCTTGTGGGCATCTTGCTGAGAAGTATTGTACATAATGTAATAATTCAGCGATCTTCTACAGAACAAAAAGTGATCCCTGGTTTATACTACTGTATTATCAATTTGTCACTATATTTCATCACAATATTTAAAAATTAATTAATCATCGGAGATTAGTACCTTTTGAATACTTGATTAACATTTCTGAAGCCTTCTGAGTTTGAAGAACCAATTATTATGGTCATAAACCCTGCACAGGTTGAAGACTGACTCTAAATTGTCAAAACCCAGCATTCAGAAGAGACAGCATTATTTAGGTTTACTAGAGGGTATTTTTTTCTATCTTCCTCTATTATAGTACCCCCAAAAGGACAGAAGCTGCCAAAAAAGCAGGTTCTGTAGCCCCAGTTTACTCTACTACTGAAATATAACATACTAGAAAGAATAAGAAGGTATTTTCATTTACATCCATTTCTAACCCTTTGAGCTATAGTGTATGAAATTAAATAAATATTTATTACTTACATACATAAGTTAAAAGGAAACAAAATTTGCAGTTAACTAGTTTCATAAAAATAGGAATAGCAAAGATTATATCAGTGACTAAAACCAGTTTTATAGATTGGACTCAAAAATTTGGGATATTTGCCTCTCATTTAATTTGTTTTCCAAAATACTACCTTCAAGGCTTCTAAATATACATTTGGCTTACTTTTATTTATTCATTCTAGAGCAGTGTGCTGAGAGGCTTTGTCAAAAAACTTGAGTTTATCTGCATGAAGGCATACATACCACTACTTTGCAACAAATCTGACATTTCTGGGGTTTGATCCTTCGAGTGCACACTGTATGTACATGCATCCTAGCTTTTGTCTAACATTGCAAAATACTCTTCTCCTGTGTTATAATACTTCAGTTTGATCCAAAGAAGTGTTTTTATTCTGAATATAAGTTTCCAAAGTCCACCTTGTGATGTGTTTTTATTCTTAATACAGCTCAGTTTTTTCTATACAGTTTCCCTTAAGGTTACTAACAAAGCCTCAGAAAGACAAATTATTTTTTTTTCAACTATAAAATACTATTGGCACATCAACAGATATCTGATTCCACTAAACCCTGCCATAAGAAATTTAATTGAAATAAATATACTAGCTTCAATCCGTGAAAATAAGTGTCATGACTTGTGCAGTTTCACTCCATTAATCTCAACCTTGATCTGTGCTTTCTCAAAGGAATATGGCAAGGTACAAATAAGACAGTAGAAAATTCATCCCACAGTTGGTCAGCCAAGAGCTGCAGTAACCAGCTCACGGGACATGTGACTCTGAGCCGATCAGCAGGTTGGGTGGGGCCAGATCCACTGGTTAATGCAGCCTAACAGAGCTTCAGGATCTGATTTGCAGATTTTAAAACACAAGACGAGGAGTAACTGAAGTAACTTAAGTTGTTCAAACTATGCTTAAAGACTTGCTGTGATATTTCCTGCAAATAAAGAGTTAAACACTCCTGGTCTAGATAGATGAACCTAACATTTACAGAAGCCTATTTATCCAGCACTGCAGGCTTAGTGGTTCTTTCTTCTTCTTGCCTCAGAAGGCATTTATATGCTTTCTCCACTGTAGGGACTTTTCCAAGCAAAGTTTTTCTACCAAGATTACAGATTTCCTTTTCCAACCTCCTCTGATTACTCTTTCCTTACTCACCTGACAGCTGAGCATGATTAAGCACCAATGAAGGTTCCAAAACAAGATTCTTGTGAACAGTTGATATTTAGTTTTTACCTGCAGAGAAAGCTGATTTAGCTAAAGGAACAAAGAGACAAAAATAAACCCAAGCTATATAAATGTAAACTTCCTTTAAAATATCTGGTGTTCTTTATGTATTAGTTAGTCAGTCCTGTCTTGGCCCTGTTTTGAGCTTAGCTCCACAAGCTTGTTCTTGCTGTAGATATTCTGATTCTGTTTAAGCACAATGGCAATATTTGAGGTGGACTCATGTTACAGGGCCAACAGTGATGAAAGAATACTGGTTCCAATTCTCCTGAGCCACAGCTCTTAACAAATCTCTCTAGAGCTTCTGCCTCAGTGAGGGTGCCAGTAATGAATGCAGTGTAGCTCTTCCATTCCTAGCAGCACATGAGAAAAGAACCCTTTCAGACTGTGACTGAAGAATAAACAAACTAGAAAGTTAAAGCTCTATAGTCATAAAAGAAAACTTTCCCAAGCAGTATCCAGAAGAGCTTCCATTTTAGGGTATGTTAATGTGAATTGCAATTATTTATAAATTTGTACAGAATGCAGTTTTTAAAAACCCCAAGTCTGATCTGCCTATATCAGGAAGTGAGTCAGTTTTGGTCTGCTTTGATTGCTTGGCAAGCTCGTATCCCCTTGCTGTTACGTACATTTTAGTCTGCATGTCCATCACTGGAACTTGAATATGATTATGTTTGGCCCAGTAGGTTCATGTCTTTTAGAACTATAACATTACTTCACTTGAGCAGTTATTAGGTCTGCAGAGCTGTAACTACAATTGCTAAATGGGATAATGCAAAATGAATGAAGTGAGAGAACCCTTGGAGGCTTCTTCATGTTTACTCTTTCAAGTAATGCACTCTGCTAAGTCTGTCAGCTCATCACAACAGAGAATTATTTAGGGAACTGTGTGAACAGTATTGCTTCACAAGTCTTACAGTCACCCGGAATATAAAGTGTGTATTATACAATGCAACTCATAAATAGACATTTCCCTGTTTTCTGCAAACCACTCTCACTACAATGGTTTGTCTCATCACAGCAGAGCAAATGAGAAAGCAAAGATGTAAAGTAGCAGCACACTGTTGTGCTTTATATGCTATTTGCAAACTATTTACTGGTATAAAGAAAGCTAAATTACTAGGCTTATTATCACTTACATTCTTAGGATAGACTAAGACTGTGACATTTCATTCTTACACAGTATCTTTTAATAGGGCAGCCACAGTAATGCCATTGCTTAATGTTGCTACAAGTTTTAACTCTGAATATATTTATGCAAAAATAATTAGCTTCACAGCATTATAGGTGTATGAGACATATGTTACAACTTAAGGATGTGCAATCCACATGAAACCATTAAGATCACTTGCAGAAAGAATTGACACCATTTTTTTGTGGAATTTTTGCACATATGCTTAAAAGATAGCCATACAGTACTATCTATTGCTAACAGAATAGAAATGTATTTTTGAAGTTAACAGAATAAAAATATATATTTGAAGTGAAATACAATATATATGATGTAATAGCAATAGAGCAATTTTTTTATTATTATAAAGGCTAATAGTCCCTCCAAAGTAAAGGAAGATCAAGGCACATTTTCTAGAACTCTTCTAACCACTCAAATGCCAGGTGGAACAAGAAGTAGCCATCAACTTCTCCCCTGAACAGAGAACAACTTCTGATGTTCAGTAAGAGGAGGAGGCAATAGGAAGTCCCAGACCAGTCTGTGACCTTCCAGGGTGCAGTATGACAGAAGAGCTATGCATGTGCCATGGCAGAGTAAACCAAGCCAATAACATTTAGCAGGATACACAGTGGCAGCTGCGCCCTGATCTCTGGACTATCAGGACTATCTATTTTGATCACAGAATCCCAGAATCCCTAAATGGATCAGGTTGGAAGGAACCACAGTGGGTCATCTGGTCCAACCTCCTTGCACAAGCAGGTTACAGACAAGCATTCCTAAGGATTGTCTGCTTCCAGTCACAGCTATCAACACTGAACTTTTAAATGTAGAATTTGGGCAACAAATGTGTCTCTATCAACGGCCTTCACATGATCTCAAATTTTATATGTTAAAGCCTACACACTGTGAATAGGAAGTGGGAAGAAAAGGTGAATTGTGTAACTGTGGTTTAAGGAGACAGAGGTCATAAAATCCTCTTATTTTTTAAAATTGGAATAAAACATTGGAACAGGCTTCTTAGAAAGGTTATATAGTCTCCATCCTTGGAGATTTTCAATATCTACTTGGACAATGTCTTGAGCAACTCCAGTTTAATGTTGGCCTTGCTATAAGGAGATGAGCCTGGCTGATCTTATGAGATCCTCTCTCATATAATATTTCAGTGGCCCTGTGATTTTTGTGGTCAGACAGGCTGCCTGTAAGCCTAACTTTTACCCTTGGCACCAATTACAGATGAAAGTAATTCAATCTTGTCAATGTGTCTTTTACCGGATCACAGTGGAGGAATGAGAGAGTGAGGTTATAGCTTTTTGCTGGAGGATGTCAGTACAGGCAGAGTTGCTGTCTGCTGAAGTCCTGCAATGAAAGTTTTACCTTTGAAAATAAATTCACAGATTCCAGAATTATTTCATGTTCACAGGAATGAACCTGATGTAGAGTCTTAGAGCACAATGTCAGGAATGTTATTGCTTCCATTTTCTCCTGAACCATGGCATGGAAGGGACAAAAGATGCCATAATTAGCTTCTGTCTCTTCTCTGAAGGCTCCAATGTGCTCATTTTGAAACAACTTGAATCAGAGATTTTGATGTCAGTGTCACAATGGCAAAACCTACAGATTACTATTTCCTTATTTTTGTTTGATTGCTGTTACTGTAATTCTTTCCTTTCACTTATATCTTATTCCACTGATGTGTCTGAGAACAAACTGTTAATGTACTTACATGCTCTGGGTGACAAAGCTCCATTGTGAAGCAGTCAGTTTGGCAGGCTATGTTTAGCATTGCTGTGGTTATTTATTATTTATTCCTATCTCATCATCCTATTACAGGCAATAAATATATAAAATTGCAGAGCCTGATGTGTTCCTTGACTGTCCCCAAAGTCAATACAGTCAATGATGAAATGATGAAATATTAAAATAAATATGCAACAAGCATCCATAGGAAATGCTACTTCAGTCTTCAGCCCTGTGTTCAGACAGAGAAGGCATTCCCTGATGAAAAAGCTTCTTAGCATCAGGCTTTGTTGCTGTTGACTTGTTTTGGGGGAATGAAGATGTTTAATTCAAATGTGCAGAGGAAACTGTAATCTAAGCATTTCTTTTTTCTTACCTCTAAAGGAAAACCAGAAAACTCTAATTACCAGCCTGCTTTCCCAGGCAGATAAAGCGTAGTTTACATGCTTCTTTCACATATGGCATTACTCCTCACTCCCCTTTTTTTCCCTTCTGCTGATGAAAAGAACTGATCTTCATTTCTTCTCTCTTCGCATACTTTACTTTTCCAGGTCTATTATATATTTCCTAAATCTTGTTTATCTAGATGACTTACAAGAACTTCCTTAAATAAGCTTATTTTTTTCATGTCTTGATATTTAATATATCAGTCTCACAATGGCTCTGTGAAATGAAAAATTACTATAATTCCTAAGTAGGAAACTTAGGCACCAATCCTACAAAACAATAGAGCTGCCTGGGGTAGGAGTTGGATATATAAGTCAGTGAGGGGATTTTAACATCTCTTCTTCCACAGAATACCTTAGTCATCAAATAATAGCTTGTTCCATGGGGATAGGAGTGAGGAAAGGAGATACAATCCAAACCTCCTCTGGAAGCTGTGCAGCTATTTAGACAATAATGTCACTGGATCATGGAAAGCACAACTAAGTCCTCTATGCTTAAGCATAGAATGCTTCAGGAGCTCAAGCCTCCCAGTTCAGTGCAGATTCCTCTTATGAGATGAGAGAACTCCATTACATGTGGCATTTTTAATACATGGGACGCCAGTTTCTCTACCTTTAGACATTCCTGTGGCTCCTTTCAACTTCCTCTGGCTCCTGTTCCCTGTCAATAATGTGAGGGCACTATCTTATCTGTTGGCACTCTTCTAGCTCAATGTCTGGAGCCCCAGGCAACTCTGTTAGAATATAAATAAATAATAATAGAATTTACAGACTGTATCTGTTTTTGTCCTCAAGGCATTTTCCCTCAACCCTTCAGTCTCTTACTATGTGAATTCAATGAAAAACATTTTCCTCTGACAAAAAACCCCCACCCAACCAATCAACCGAAAAAACCCCACAATCAAAAACCCCTAATCCAAACCCGAGCTATGGAATTAGTGAAATTGGTATATTCGTAATGAAGTCTCTATTTAACTTTGTCATAAACCCGAAATTTTGATGACCTAGAATATTAGAAACTTTTTTAAAAGATTCCATGCTGTTGCTTAAAAATTTAGAAGGTTCCTTCCGTAAGTACACTGTGCCACCACAGTGCAGAGAGCATGAATGACAATCCACTGCTTTCTAGATTGCATAACAGTTGTTTTTATCTTCTGATAAAAAACACACAGAAATTGCAAGGAGAGAGTCAAAACTATAATATATGACATCAAGTCAAATGTTTCACGTATTTAAAACACAGTAAAATCTAAGCAAGCAAAACCATCAAAACATCTCTGGCACCACCTACAGAAGTAATTCAGTATCAGCTTTAAAGATTTTCTGTTGAAGGAAAAAAAATTTAAATAAAGATAGAAAATTGGAGTGGCCCACTCCCCCAGATACATAAATAAATAAATAAATAAACAAAGAATTTCAGGAACTAGAATTATATGGATGCTCAGCCCCCTACTCATGAAATGCTGCTTATTAGTAGCTGCTGTGCTTTCCACGCAGCATATTCACACTCCAAAGTGTGCTTACATGCTTGTGAATGTTCTCCAGGAAATGATGAAGTGACAAAATACAATCTGTAATGTGGGAAAATCAGTCTTTAATATGAAGAATTTACTTTCTAGTACTGGAAGACTACATATATAGATTAATCACATTTTCACAGCTGGATTTTTGAATAGAGCCTCATTAAACTGGTATAAATATACACCATATTGTTGTGTATGTTTTTGGTTTTTTCATCAGCATCAAGATCACTTTGGTACAGAAGAATGCTGTTTCATTATATCCACTCCAGCTGTGCTCTTCTTCCAAAGTCCTAGCACTTGCCAAATATAAAACTTAGCACTTGCTCACAGCAGTAAGTTGGTAAAGTTTGATTGAATGAAAGATAATACAAGAGCAGAGTAGGTAAGGGAAAGCTTAAAGTGAACTTCAGAACAAAGAGAAAATTTTGGTCACAAATATTTTTTGTCTCTTTGCTATTCACTAAGGGTACTGTGCTTATCACCGTAAACAAAACAGACACTACTGAGTCCCCATAACAATGAAAGGAAAAAAACCTGTTTTGACCAAAATGATAGACTACAGCAGAAAATCCCATATAACATCATTATGGTTGTATAAAAAGGCACAGAAAGAGCAGCTGATGTGCTCAGAGCTCTATGAGGAAAGTGTTTCACAGTAACAGTGATCTGAAAAGCTCAGTAAGATCTTGTGCTTTAAGTATGGGTATAAATCTTAGTGAAAATCAAAAAATTAGCTCAGTGATGTTAAAGGCAATATACGTCTTTAATTTCATCAGGCTCAGATTTCATTTGTGGATTCCTTAGAGGTTAAATAGGTATTTTTATGTCTTCCAGACATGGGGGCGTGGCACAGCCATGAAAGCAGGAGTCAGCGTAGACCCTTAGGGGTTTGCAGTCCCAAAGGACCCAGCTGCTGGGCTGGATGCCCTGGAGGCAGCCAGGGCACTTCTGGCAGATGAACACCTGCCTGGTGGGTCTGGTTTACCCGTTGAACTGTTTATGCTTAGCTGTACCAAGTGTGCAGCATCTCTGTGTCAGGTTGGGCACCTCGCTGGGCACTTACAGACAAGAAGCAAGGTTTGAATAGACTTGTGGAATATCCTAGCCAAAATCTCTGTTTTTCAAGGCATTTTATATTTTGTCAGCTAGCACTTTTATCCCTGAAGTTGTTGTGTAGTCTCCAGGTAGGTATAAGATTCAACAGAATTGCTGTATATATTCATATTTATGTTCTTTACCATTTTTTATGGGTATATAAAATGTCTGTAAGCATTCTTTATTGATACTCTTTATTGAAAGTAGCTCCCTGGTGAAATAATTTCAGTTGATTGCACACTGATGTAACTCAGAGAGAAATTAGACTTGAGATTGATTTTACATCCTTGCATTTCCTCACAGATTTTTCTTTTTTACCTAAAACAAATGATATATAACCATTACATTTTGAATTGAAGGAGTAATTATTAAACTGGAGATTGTTATGATCCCCTTAAAACAGGCCTATTCTTGTAATAAAAGCAATGATTCACTGTTCACAAGCGAGTTTAGACCACTGATGTTAAATGCTAATCCTTCTGCCAAACCAGAGCTAGAATGATTTTCTTTGTGAGCTGCAATATAAAATTCTAGTAAACAAAAAATTTAAGCAGTGTAGGAGTCTCACAAATATTAATAACCAATGAGACCAAGTCCCATATTGTCACAGAGGACATTGGAGAGTATAAAATCCCATCCAGAGTGTGGAGAAGTAAAGGAGAGCTTTAGCTGATGGACTGCAGAGTGTTATCCAGGAAGCATCCAGTTTTATGTCATGGAAGCAAGGGTGGAAAAGGAAGGGCATGACAGCCTCATTTGTCAGTGGGTTCTCCCAGGTGCAGCATGTTATATTTTCAACAAAAACAACATGCTTTTTTTTTGTGGGTGAACAGTTGAGTACCACTGACATTATCTCCTTCTGCTCAAAAAAACCCAAAAACAAAAACAAAAACAAAAAACCCAAACAAATCTGTTGAATGACTGTAATGGAAAAAAACCTATAGAAAAACCAATCTCTCGTCTATTTTCAGTTCATTTGCTTTGTACATTTGAGAGCACTTTTGATAATGTCATTTTCACTTTCTTCTCTAAATTAGCATGTTTTCTCTCTTCTTGAGGAAGAAAAGTTTATGTCAATCAGGCTCTAGTTACCTACTCTACTTTATTACGTCCATAGCAATTATTGTTACTTATTCTGGATTTATCTAGTGTATGTAAGGGCAAAACAAAAAGTTGCTGGTGGAACTGAAATTTCTTTCATAACAATAAGTGTTTGTAGAGAATAAGTCAGTTTTGCATGCTCTAGGTGGGTTTCATTCAATTAATTTGACATATCAATTAATATGGGCGACATAGCAGGTTTTGTTATTGCAACAATTTAATAATGTTTCCCCTTGATTGAGATGATGATTTTAATTTGCTCACTTAGCAGTTAAGAGGTCTGCCAGCTACAACTCAGCTTCCCGCCATCCATGGATGAGGTGTTTTTTGGGATGCTACGGAAAATGATTTTCACATAACTGTTTTCCTCTGAATTCATGGATTTGCTGTAAATGTCACTAGTGAGAGGAAAGTGATCTTATACTCTTGACTGAGTAGTTTTTTGGCAGACTTCTTAGCAACCCTGCATACTCTCAGTGACAGAGTGTTGATTTTTAGTCTTCCTATGAGATTGAGTAGGATGGAGAGAATTGTTTTCTTTTTCCCTTTTCTTTTGTTTGGAAGCAAGTGTTTCCAACACTGCTCTTATTGTCATATTGGCAATGAATATTACGCTTTTGTTTTAGGAAGCAGATGCACTTCAGAAACTTTTTACTGATTTTATAGTGAGGTTACATTATATTTTCTTCTTTTTTTTTTTTTCCTTCCCTTTGGAGCCTTTTTAGTATAGTATGGTCCTCTGATAAAACATTACAATTATATCACAAATTCAATCAATGGGCTTGAAGATTAAGCCATGAGAAATTTGTATGATGCCGCAATCTGTGACTATGGTGACTCATGCCCCAGCAAAGAAGATGAATGACTTTAGTGATAATATCCAAGTGGAGTATTCCACTAAACTCATGGCACTGACTCATTGCTTGATTAGATATGGCACACAACAGCTCCAGTGAGCATAGAGGGAGCCTTCAAGGCTTTTCTTATCACAGATCTTCAGAAAACTCTAGAAGGTAGCTGATCCATTCTTATAGTTCCCACTGTCATCTATACCTCGTTTTTTACTGCATTGATATTTTATAGATTTTTCCAAAATACATTTACAATAGGTAGATGTGTCAATACCACTCTTAGACATAGAAGTTTAAGCTAGTTTTTAGCTAGTTGTGGTCATCATTAGAAAGAGTTATGGGTTTCAGAAGTTGTGTTACACACTTCTCTGAAACTTAAATCCACACATACGCATGTATGTAATCCAATATAAATATAATACAATGTATTTCTGATTTCAAAAAAACTGGAAGTATGAAAAATCTGAATCTTGAAGCTGCAAATTAATAACTTTTCAAACTGGAAGCTTTAAAGGGATATTTTCATCCTTCTTTATCCTGAAGTTTGAAAAATTATACTGTTTTGTGTAGAGTAGATGGTACATGTTAACTTACACTGTCTCACATAGCATATTGCTAATAAAAATAGAATAATCAAAGTACTCACACCCTCTTAGAAGTGAAATTGCATCTCAACCTAAATTAGCAGAAAACAGCTGGAAAGAGATTTTATTTCATAAATTAAAATACTGAAATGTCTTTTATAACGCTGAAGAGATACTAGAGGGCCTAATAAATCATGTAGTAAAATTTGCCATAATAACATCACTTTCTAAGAAGGTAAGATTTTAGGCAATATTTTTTTTGCTAAGCCTAACCTAAAATCTATTGTAATTAAAGCCTTTCCTGACTCCAAAGGGGAAAGCAGCTCACTCATTTGCTCTCTTCAGCAGCCTTTCATAGATCAGAAGTGTTCCATGTCGTGGCTCAGACTTCTCTTTCTTCCACTCAGCAAATCCTCCACATCCTTCACAAAGAGCAGAGCTTCAAACTTGCACAGCACTTCAAGTGACTTTTGAAGAGGAAGGAAGATTATATGCCATGTAGGCTGGGACTCTCTTCAAGTGCTCCAGGCTGTCCATCTGTAGCTCTGGAGCATGATACCATTGCGTTAACATCCATTGTATTGGCCATTATAACCACAAAATATTTCATTTCCAAAACTGACAGCTTTTCCGTTCTCCATTCTGTACTACTGGATTGTCTGAGTCAATCTTTCATTTACTTTGTTATATATTATAGTGTTTTAAAACTATTTTTTCCAGTTTGTCAAGATCATTTTGAATTCTATTAATCTTTCAATACATGTGCAGTCCTTCCCTTGTTGAACATCATTGTCTGCAATTTTCTAGTCTCTTATTTGCAATTGTTCCAATTCTTTGATTTATTAATACTATTTCTTACAACTCTAAAATGAATATGAAAAAATGATCCTGCTTCTGATGATCCCTAAGCAGCTCATTAAGTATGAACTACAAAGTTGAAGCGTTTACAAAAAATCCACAAAATATTTACATATTATTAATCAACCCAAAATACACTCCTGGACACAGAAGACAACTTAATTTTCCTTTGGATAATATATAAATAGCATCAAAATAATCTAAATGATTGCATGAATAACTGATTTTTAATTTTGGCTAAATGTTTTTTCTTATAGCAAAAAAATAAACAAACCATTTTTTGCAGTCAAATAGAATGCTTGCTAGACTTATCCAGAAAATTAATTTGGGCATTTGGTTTGTTTATTATTCTTGGGTTTTCCTATTATTCAAAAATGAACAGTGAGAAAATGTATAATTGCAATACTTGTTTTAGTTAATAATTTTTTTTCCTATTTCTTTTCATTTTCATTACTTTCTGAAAGCAGTGACGGTTACATTATTACTTTTAAAAAGAAACCTTACAATGAGAGGGTTAAACACTGAAATAAGATCACTAAGAGGGTTGTGAAATCTTCAACCTTAGAGACTTTCAAAACTAGACGAGGTCCAGCACAGATGGATCTAATTTTCATCTAACTCTAGTTTGAGTAGCAGGTTGAACTATACCACACACAGAGCTCCTTTCCAGTCTATATTTTCCTGTAATTCTATGTAAATTTAAGGCAAGACGTGCATATTAGGATGGAAAAAAGCAATAATTTGCCTACTTGATAAATGTCAGTACCCATTGCTACAAAATTCATAAGCTAGTATTTTTGTGACTGGTGTGCTTGTTAAGCACACAAATAGATATGTTTATTAGCTGAAGGCAGGATGGGCCCAGTGCTTGAACATCGCACGTAATTGCAGTGACAAGAGCTGCTGGGACAGTGGCTGGTGGCCGGTGGGCCGGACATGGAGTCCTGGACTGTGGGCAGGGAGGGGGAAGCCATGGGGGTGGCAGCAGGGACTGTCAGGGCTGGTTGTCACCTTCCCCCAGACCCAGCACACATGCGTCTCATGTAGCATAAAAATGACACCCATCAGTAGAGATCACAAAGCTTCAGCACCATGGCGTGAAGGCACCACACAGCTGGGCTGTGAGAGCCCTGCCGCTGTTCGACTATGGCCAGAGAAACCCACCCCCAGGGACCACATCCCAGTGGATGGAGGCAATGGAGCCCAGGGGCATGGAGCCAGCAGCTGTATCTGCAGCAGCCAGCAATGCCAGCTTGGAGCCATGTGCACCCACCTCAGCCTCTGCTGCTGGGTCTGGGACCAAGGTTCTCCTCCTGGTCCTGTCCGTGCACACAGCAAGGAGGAACCTGCTGTTAAGCCTTGCACTGGAGACAGTGCATGCTAATAACCTGAACACACAGTTTGGTTCCTTAAATGGAAGGCAGAGTGACATGCAGCTGTATTACCTGAGGTCAGGGGCAACAGGTGCCGCTTGGAGGGTCTCAGAGGTACTCTGACTGCAACCACGCTCCCGTGCTCGCAATGGAATTTGGCAGTCTTGTCATAGCATTTCTTCTGCCAATGTGTCCTGGCATGCCGTTATTTTTTAACAGCTTCAGGAACTGCCATCCTCAGCTCAAACACTTTGATAGATGTTGCCACTAAGGCTTTATTCCTCACTAAGAATTTATTCTTCAACTGCTCATCCTACTAAGTCTCTGTGTACCAGGGTGTGAAAATCTACACCAATGAGGGGCACAAATCTGTTCAACTTGTCTTTTTTTATTATTATCCAAGGGTCTTTCCCTTTTTTAATGGCTTTACTGCTCACCTGGATGTGCCCAGCAGGGGATTGACACCACATTCTTGGAACTACCTACTGAATTGTACATGGATTGTCTCACCCAAATCAGTGTCCCTGGGGTTTGCTAGAAGCAGTTGAAAATTTTTTGCTAAAGCTTTCCTAGTAGAAAATATTTTAAATTTTTTGTCTGCCACCTTCCTTCTGCAACTAGCCACCCCGTCTGAGAGATGTGCAACAACCTATGGGAAAAAATCTTAGAAAATTCATTTTTAACAAAGACTCTGTGAAGGAGTGAGTGTGTGTGGAAAAACCTGCTTCCAACCTCCGAAATCTCTTTGAAATGTACTTCATAGTGTATCTGAGCTGGAACTCACTGAGTTGAACAGCTTTACTTTTGCTCGGGGACAGTGCCATGGTTAACTAATGATCAGCCAGATCTTCTGAAGTAAAAAAATGTTACAGTTAAAATTTATGAAGAAAAAAATGAGATCTACACATAAATTATAAGCTATAGTTTACAGCTATATAGACACTCAGTAATTCCAGTCCACCAGCTTTTCACATATTTTTTCCAAAGGAAGTGTGTCAGTGTCACCCGATAGGGGCTGGATCTCAGCACACACTGTGGCCTGTCTGCTTTTCTAGGCTTGTTAACCAGAAGTGACTAAGGTGTGTTATCCCCTGGACCTCAGTCGAGGTAATATTTCCACAGATTTAGCACCTGCAAGAACGATTTGATTACCCTCTAGTGACTCCAGTTCCTAGAGGAAATGATTTTGTTAGGAAAAGATTGCAACAGTATTAATGGTTCATTCACTTACTGCACTGGTCATGTCTGAATACAGTTTTCTTTAAAATGCTCATTCCTCCAAAACAACACCTCTCTCAGGATAGTCCAAGGTGCAAGCAGACTGTGTGTGTAACTTGCATGTATTCTTACACGCTCTAATTCTCCACATGAAGAGAGAGATTGCCTGTATTAGGTCCTGTTTGCCCTGCGGCATTGCTGATAATGCTGTGAATTAAATTAGCTCAAATTAGCCTAGTTTGCCTGTACAGTTCACATTCTTCCCACTTGGCATGTTTTGCTTTCACTTAGACAATATGCATAATTATAAACCTTCAGCTGATTCCTACTATATTGTAAAAATTGTTGAAATCTCATTACACATTTTGGAGCTCTAGTAAATGCAGTGAGCAGAAGTCCGGATGTTCAAATCAGCAAGATATGCCATGGCAATTCATCCTCAAAAAAATAAAATAGAACTGATCCAGAAAAGACATGGATAAATTAAGTAAAAATCAGAACCAACAGAGGCAGAACAACAAGATTTTTTTGCTCCACTCTCTTCAGTGAGGTTAGCAGTGAATTTTTGCTTCCTTACAGGATCATTATGAATTTCAGATTCTAGCACCTTTGTATTCCTCCCAGTAATACTGCTCTGTACAAAAAATAATAGTGCGCTCAGAGCAATAGCAGTAGAGTATAAGAGGTCAGGGGTATAAGACTTCTAAAAGAGCAGAAGAAGTTTGACTGTGAAACAGTGAGAAAATTAGAACTTTTTATTCCATACCATCAGGTGTTGGGGTGTGCTCTTAC
>VZTE01000959.1:14891-32595 GCA_013397775.1 Eulacestoma nigropectus | reverse complement strand
ACCATGGCCCTGGAGGCGGCAACAGAAGAATGGCCTGTCAGCACCGATCTCCTCGGTCCAGGCGACGGTTGGTACTCCCATGAGCGCAGTCTGGATCAGAAGACACCGAGCACGAGCGATGACTTGATCCCTGCTGAGAGAAAGCGGCGGGGGGATACTTGCCAACTCCAGCAGAAAGGATCCACTCCCATCAGTATGGATCAAGAAGGGGACGATCGTGAGCTCCTCTGGGAGCTCGGTCGGCATCAGGCAAAACAAGAACACACTGGTTAGTAAGTGAAGTCACAGCTGGTATTTTTGTAAAGTCAAGTCCGGTAAAATCACAGTCTGTAGCAGCGAGGTCGGGGCGAAAGAAGAGGCGGCGGATGTTATCTTGTCCTCGCAGTGTGACTCCGCCTCTTCACACTGCCACTCTAGTTTTCCGATCTTCTGGAATTCGGGTTAGGGTTCTGGGACGGGGTGGAGACTCAATGGGAAGGGGTACCGGGGGGGCGCAAAAGGGAAAGAGGGGTTGGGAATGGGAGTTTGGTGGTGGGTAATATTAAGGCGGGGATGTTGGGGACCTTGGGGGTCTTCGAGGGGCAGTACAATCTTTTGAAAAGTGGCCCTTTTTACTACAATTAAAACAAACCACCTCCCTTAAATCAATAGCTCTAATTTCTATCGTCTGGCCTTCGTTAATTTGAGGGGTCATGGAGCGGTGTGGGTGTTGTGTATTATAGTTTCCCATCAAATTAGCCCTTTTAACACATGCCTCCACCATTCTATCGATGGTCAGTGGAGGATCCTCTGGTAAGGATAGTATAATTTCCTTACAGACTGCATTCGCCTTTGATTTAGCTAGCTCCGTTAGTAAGTTTTCCCTTATGGCTTCATTGGTTACTTGTTTATTGATGGCGAATCTTAACCGCTCCACAAAAGTGGTGAATGGTTCTCCTCTTAGTTGATAAATAGCCGAATAAGGGATAGAGGGGGTTGTCATTGAAGGAAGGTCAAGTAAGGTCCTCTCCGCCGCCCCAGCAATAGATGCAAGCACTTGCGATGGAATAAGTTGGGCCTGCATCTGTGGTTTTTGGAAATCACCCTCTCCAATTAGTAAATTTAATTCGAATTCCGGGAGCCCTGCCGGATCGAGAAGTGAATCTCTCAAATCCTTTACCTTTCGCTTCCACATTCTTTCCCAGACCGAGTATTCGGTCTGAGAAAGAAGGCAGGAGACGATTGTTTTCAAATCCTGGGGTACTAGAATGGTCCCGGTAAAAGTCGCATGGACCATGGATTTGAAAAATTCACTATCTCGTCCGTATTCCTTTTGTGCTTTGCACAAATCCTTTACGTTGTTAAAATTAAACGGCTCCCATATCAGGTTACGGTTAGCGGCCAATTGAACGGGTGCGGCGAAGGGCAAGGCCTGGGCTTCCGGTTCCAAGGTGGAGTAGGCCTCATTTCCGGCCCCCGGGTCATGGGAACCGGAAAGGAGGTCGTGGGAACCGAAAGCCACGCCCCCAGGGGAGGGGTTTGGAGTGGAAGGGGTGGAGCTCGGGAGAGAAGAGGGGAAGGGGAGGGGTTTTTCAGGATGGGAGGGTCGGAATGTAACAAAGGGGTTGGTGATGTCATGATTGTGGGTGGTGCCTCCCACCATTTCAGTGCCCGCCCAGGGGGAGGGGTTAGGGTAATAAGAGGGAGGGGGTTCTTGGGGGAGGAACGGGTTTTTGGCGGGCTTCGGGAGGGTAGAAGAGGGAAAATGAGGATTCTGGGAAGGAGAAGTGGGGGGATGGGAAGCCATGCGGCTGACGCCATTTTGAGTGGCTTGGTTGCCGCCGCCATTTTGGCTGAGGGACAAGCGGGAAAGGCTTTTGGAAAGTTTTCGGGGAATGGCGGGAGAAAAACGAACTTTTTTAGCTGAAACTGGGGTAGAGGGGTTCGAGGAATGGCTTTTAGGGGCCACCGGAGACGGGGCGCGCAATCCGCTCCAACGGGGGTTGGGGGAAGCTCGAGGGGTGCCAGGGAGCAGGCGGCAACCCTGAGCATCTTGGCTGGCTGCAGCCCTCAAGCTGCCCCGTGAAGAAGTAGGGGAGTTAGGAGAGAGGGGGGTGGACAAGGGGTTAGGGTTATCAACTTCTGATTCAGTTTTCAAAATTTTTTGTTTTACAATTCGTTTAATTAAAACAACTAATCCAAATAATTTATTCGCCGTTTTATCTCCTGAATTTTTTAATTCCAAGCATCTCTTTTCAACTCTTTTCCAGAATCTATAGGATTTAGCATAATTTGACTGTATGTTGTCGAATTGTTTAAAAATAAAATGAACTAATTGCTTCAACTGAAATTTTGAAAACTGAACGTCATTAATCTGCAGGGAAAATTTAACTTGGAGGTAGAACTCCCGTTGCTCCTTCCCAAACTTATTTCCCATTTTCTTTAACTTAGGTTGAAGGAGCAGCACCCACCCGACACTCCCTGAAAAATTGATAAATAAAATAAAATTGTGTCTGACCTAATTTTTTACCCTTTAACGGGATTTTTTGCGCGCTTATTTTTTAATTCTATCAATAGAACTTTAGAACTTACCTCGTCGAGGTCGACACTAACAAAGGCTTCAGGAGTGTCAGTCCTCCAGTGGCTGGAACTGCTCGGGAGCACCGCCCTGCCCTGGCATGCTACCACCAAGCGTTGACGCCGTCCGGGGTGATGGTAAATGTCCCAAAGTCTCGCTAAACAGGCTCAAAGGTTCAGGGGACAGCCTGTTCGGGCACCAATTGTCGAGGGTCGTGGGGTGGTCGCCCACCTTGCCCTCGGCGCTGCTCCAGCCGAGCTCCGTATGCTCGGCGAGCTATCTGGGGGTCTGGGTCCACCCTCTGAACCCACGGCGCGTGTGACTCTGGCGTCCCTGCAGGACCTCGGCCAGGAGCACTTTCTTCTCTTCCGGGAGTCTCGTGGGGCACCGGTCACTGGTGCTTGGAGGAGGGTTAAAGACCGCAGGCTTACTCCGAGCGCAGTAAAGAAATAGCAGAGCAGGAGGTAAAGGGTGCAGGAGGGGGTCTCCCGAGCTCTCTCTTTATTGAAGGGGAACGAGGAAGGGGTACGGGCAGGTTGAAGGTTGAGAGGTCCCAGGGGAGAGAGCCCCTGAGCACAGGTGTGCACGGGGTTAAAAGAGGGAGCGAACTGGGAGGGGTTTTGGGGGAACAGCCAATGGGGTCTCGAACAAAGGAACATCAGTCAAAGTAACAACTAATAGAAAGGAACAATGGGAGGGGTCACAACAGTAGAACCAATCATGGACCGGGGAACACAGAACCTTCGAGAACCGGGGGAGGGAACAACTATGTGGAACCGCCCTCTCTCCGCCCAATGGGCGGGGCTTATACCATGTCTTCGTATACCGGCTCCTCCTCCCAGGAGGAGTCAGATGAGGGGGCAGAGCATGGAGGGGAGGGCGGCGCCCTCCTAATAGGGGGCCGCCCCTCCACAGTTAGGTAAATATCCCTGCAGGAAGTCACAACCTTGGCTGAGTGGTGAAGGAAGGAGAGGACAGATCTGCTCATGTTCCTGTCTAGGGCTTCAGCTGTCAAAGACAGGAGAGCCACCAACTGAAGCAACCACCCTCTGATGCTGCCAGCCGCCCCTGCCACTGTGCCCATGGGTCTCCCAGCCTCATACCAAAGCTGCCCATTACATGCCTCCGTGATGGCCAAGACACACCAATCTTGAGGGAACTGCACTGGCTGCCACCAGCATTCCACCCACTCTGACATGGCCACTACCTCCCTAGAGGTCCTGCCAGCAGCTCAGCCCCAGGGCACCCAGTGAAATAAAGGCAAAGAGATCTGTCTGCCCAAGGATTTAGGGAGCTTCAGCTCCCTGTGAGACAACTACAGTGTAGTGGTTGGTGCCTTCTTATCTGTCCTGTAGATTATTGGCAACTGTACAGCTCAGTGGCAGAGGAATGAGAAGACAGGAGTGTGCCGTGATCTGGTGGCTTCCCTAACTGCAGCCACCCTCCATCACCATGGGCAGCCCCTGCCCCCTTATGTGTCCTTTCCTTATTTCACTTGGCCCCTCCCCTGCCAGACTGGCCTGGGACAGCCCTTTTCATACCGATTCTGCAGTGTCATTGTCACCAAATGCTACTGCCAATGTTCTGCATACTGTGGCACCACCACCACATCTGCAGGGCTGGTGCCAGAACATGGAAGCTGCCTTCTGGGACGACACCAGAGCAGGCACACTGACTTAGTTCTGCAACACTATGGCATGGCTATTTCCTTCCACTCGTCAAGATAGAAGGAAAAATTAAATAATTTATATTTTAAGAAATGGTAATGCTGGAAATAGAACATAATTAGTTGTAGTGGCAATTTGAAGAGCAGCATATTCAACAAAGTTTGAAAGAGAATTAAAAGCATTAGGTCCTACTCGCTGCACTATATTAAATATTTGTGATAGCTGATACTAAGACTTTTGTGTTTGAAGTCTAAATTTTGGAAGAAAGATGACTTTTGTTTTGACTAAAGGCAATACTTCACTCCTTTGGAATTAAAGACACGTAAAATGACAACCACTTCATCAAGAGTGGTTGACACTACTGATAATTTTTCAGCATGAATTGCAAGATTCATGTCTTTCTTTTTTCTGAGAAGAACCTAATGTTTTTTCCAGGGATTCTGCTGAGCTACATATTTCAGTTGGACACTACAACAAAGTAAATATACCAGCTTACATCTGTTCAGTTTTCTGAAGACTATTACATCCTCTTTAACGGACAAGGCAAGAGACAGTGGACTGAAATCTGAAAGTTTACTCCTGAACATCAGAAAACACTTTTTCATTTTGAAGGTGACTGAGTGTGGGAAAAGGTTGCCTAGAAAAGTTCTGCAGCTTCCTTCTTTGAAGACATCCAAAAGCCATGTGGACACGGTCCTGGACCTGCCTGATTACAGAATTTGGACAAGACAACCTCCATAGGCTCCAGCCGCAACCATTCTGTGATTCTGAGTTTATTTAGAAATATTTAACAGTCGTTATTTGCAAATTCACTGTATTCAATTCTGCTTGTAGAAATATTCTATGTAGCTGGAACAGTTTGCTGTTAATGCCAGATATAGAATATATAGAGTTTCTTCTTCATGATCCCTTTTAAAATATATAATTGAGTTTTGCATTTTTATGTAATGATGTTGCAGAGAAACTTGACGTGTTTCAGCAAGGACAGAGAGGAAGGACAGTGGGCTGGGAACTCAAGAATATTTTCTTTTTGCATTATAGGTAATTCATACCTCACTAGAAGTATCCGTGTCACAAGATGTAATGTGCTGTTTTCAAAATAAATAATAAATTATTATGTGAAATTATTATGGAAGAATAATGGAAGTCTATAATGTAAATTACTTATTTTAACATTCTTATTTGTCAACAGTCTCTCATACTGGATTCCCTATCCCCATCCATCTGCAATTTTGAGGAAGAAGAGCATATTGCTTTTGTCTGAAAAGGGCATGCATATTGGTTAGACCATCTCCTTAATTATATAGACAAAAGGTCAAAATTATTACATCAAGTGGCACAGGCTACTGTTATGGATAAGATGTGTAACATATAAAGGCATACAGCAAAAAGTAGTGACAAAAATTGAAAGATTAGTCCATGAGAGCACCTGCAGCTGCCTTTATTGTGTACATGTCTGAGTGGTAACTTGCAACTGTTCAGGTTAACATGCTTAAAGGCCGTTTTTTGTAATTTTGTCAACCACCGCTGCAGCATATTAGTAATTTCTTACTTTTTGCCAGCAGTTTTGGAAACAAATTTCAATTTTCTTAGTGTTTAATTTGTATACAGCCACAAGAGCGATACACGAGTATTCGAAAGGTTTGTGATGGCTTTGCTTCAGATTTATCAGTGCAATGATAAAGATGTGCTCTCCATCATTTCTATCAATACTTTTCAGGTAGATTATATGAAAATATCACAGCCATTTTTCATTCAAGATCAAGGTTTTATTCTTTGTGAATTGAAGAAGAATTGAAGAATATTACCCCTGGTTTTTTATAGCAGTATGTCAAGGAGTAGACATTAATTTAGATTTTCTGCTCAAAGTAGTCTTGGGATACTTCTTTATAAGGTTCTTTATGTTTAAGTACATGAAAATATTTGAGCTAATTTAATCAAATTTAGGTAAATGTCACATTGCTGGGTCATGTCCAGCCTCTCACCCACCAGCACCCCCAAGTCCTTCTCCCTAGGGCTGCTCTCCATCTGTTCATCCCCCAGCCTGTGCTGTAACCGGGGCTTGTCCTGACCCAGTTGCAGCACCTTGCACTTGGTCTTGTTAAACCTCATGAGGTTCTCATGGACCCACTACTCGAGCTTGTCCAGGTCCCTCTCGATGGCATCCCATTCCTCAGGAGTGGCACCTTCACCACGCAGCTCAGAGTCATCTGCAAGTTTGCTGATGACTTGATCCTCCTGTCTCTGTCACTGATGGAAACATTATTCTATTAAAACATTAATAATTCTAACCATCCTTTTATTGCTTTAATTAAAATAGCAGTTTCTTTCTGCAAAATCACAAATAATTTATTTAATCATAAAATGCAAGGATTAGCTGAATAATCGAATTATTAATGAACAGATCAGATAAATGAATCAGATTGATTCAGATCATAGCGTTCATTCTGCTAAGTCTGTGGAAAAATATTGAAAATTAGCCCATTATAATAGTCTCAGGGTAATCCATTAGGAGGATTAAGGGAAGCAGGAAACCTGTTTGTGTGTCAAAATGGTATATGCTTTCGGTCTGAATAGGGATGTTGGCATGAAGGAGAATGCATACATGGGCCACATGGGAAATCTTGCTGGCTCACAGGAGTACTTAAAAAAAAATGAGCCACTATTTTGAGGTTCAGAAGGTCATTTAGCAGATTAGCAGAAAGTTTCTCTAGGTTCTTGTTTCTCTGCTTACTTTGCAAGGGAATAACACATTCAGTGATGCTTCGGGCATGCAGAAAGGTTGACATTGATGCCGTATTTTGAAGACACTCATATATCAGTGTGCTAGGCTTTTGCATGTGTTTAGATCTTGGGATCAGTTGGTAGTCAAAAGACAAGAATTGTTGTGAAAATTACCACATTATTAAAATATGGCTTCATCAAGTGAGACCCAGTTTGCAACAAATACTGAACATTTTTAATTTTCATTGTTATCTATTTTAAAAGCATCTCTGCTAAATATATATATGCCTCTCTCCTGTGTTGTTTATGACATTTAGTAGTAGAAATAAATAATTAAAAAATGCCACCAGATTAAAATGCTAAAGAATCCTTGTCAACAGAAAATGCCAAGTTAGTGCCATTGCTAAAAACTCAAATGTGAGACTTCAAACCTTTATAAATACATGTCCTACTTCATTTAAGCTGAGTTCAATCATTTATGATTAATTTACTGGCTACATGTGGGGATTGGAAATCAAAGCTCAGTCATAACTCTAGTGGAGGTTGCTTACTTGCTTTATATTATAACTATCATTCAACCTCAAATAGCTGCAGTTTAACACTTTGCAGCAGCTTGTACAATTTAATAGATAAACTAAAGAATATAGGACAGTCAATTTGGAGTGAATGAAAAATGCCAAGGTGGCAGAACATACCTACTTAAGCCTGATTTTTTTCAAGAAACAGAAAATGTGAATATCAAAATTCCAATGTACACAGCTGCATACAAGATATTTTCTCTATCAAAATTTCAACTGCATTACCCTTAGCCACTTAACTAGATCTTTTGCTGGTGCTACTGTTCCTCTGCTTCTCTGGTGTGAAACAAAACAAAAACAGTTTATTATACTGTTATTAAGTAGTACAAAAGCCATTCTTAATGTTTTGACTTTTCTCTATCGCTGACCTTATATATTGCATATATCACCAATTAAGAAGAAGAATTAAGTTCTCACCTTTTATCCTTTTTTACTAAAATAATGGAATATTGATTATAAGAGACGTTTAATTACTTTGAAAAGGCCTAGAAGTTGAAGCATTTGCAGTATTTCATTTTGAATGACAGATTCATATATCCCCAGGTACTGTAGAGCAGTGTTTCATATCTTCCCACAACAGGAAGGGATGCTATGACAGGGATGGTCATAGCAGCTACGGCTGCTCACCACTTGACTCCAATTTCCCTGGCAATGTCCCATTCAGAAAGCAACTGGCTCCAGTTTTCAGTTTCTAGTGCATGATCATATACATACTTTGCAATAGTATATCTTCAGCTTTTTTCTACTGGAATTTTAATATCATTCTTTAAATTACTGATTATTTTGAAACTCCTCGTTCACTTGGAAGAAAATGGCTCTCAAAATACTCACCAGACAAAAACTATTGCTAGTAGCCAGTGATTAACAAAGTAGCATTTTAATGAATCAATGTAATTAATGTAAATTAATGGGTAAATTCACAGGTTACTTCGTAAGTATAGTTATATAAGTTCCAGGTACAGGGAAATTGTGAATTTTAGTGGTATAACCTTTTATAGCACTTCTTGAGAAACTTAGTAGTTAAGTATATGTGCCTCCAGTACAGAGAATGTTAAGTTTTAGTTGAATCAGGTATTTCCCTCGCAGATGTATTTACACCTGTATCAGATCTCAGAATTCCCCCTTGTATAATTTTTTTTTTCCTCTTTGACATTCTTTTGCAGTTTTTTGTTTATTTTGAATATGCAGTCTTGGATCTTGCCTTCTGAGCTTCAGAATGGACAAAAACCAAAGCAGTCATAGAACTGCTTAAGTATGTGTATATTTTAGAATCAGTTCAGAAGCATTTTGTCTTCTGCACAGAATTTGAGTCCTCTCTAATTTTGCACAGGTATAATAAAAGAGAAAGGAAAAGCAGACATTTTGCACAACATGTTCCCTGTTCCCACTTGCAGTTCACAGATAGTAATGTAATAAATGCTACAGCAGCTCAGCTTTGTTCCATGCTGCTTCCTCTTCAAACAACAAAACTGGTAATGCTTTTTTCTGGGAATAAAACTGCTGTTTCAAGGGTTTGTTTCGAAGTATTTTTCTTCACAGTCCCCCATAACAAGAAATGCAGGGGGGCAAAAACACCCCAGGCATTTGTAACCCTTTTCAAACAAATGAAGAAATAGTCTATACCCCAAGTGACAGCACTTATGACTTCTTTCCTTCCTGAGCAAAAGGGGAACAAAATTACAATACTTGCTTTTATAAATAGAAGCAGGAAGTCTGGTGCCCATTTGGCATAAAAAATTGCAAAGGATTCCCTTTCCCCATAGAGATTTCAAACGTGTGCTCTCTCTGCTAACATGGCAGATGTATGCTGCATGTCACAATGTACACTTTATGTCACAGTAGACCTGGCTTGCCTCCAAGGTCCCCAAGAATCCCAGGAACTGAACCTGGCATTTTGTACAAACTAATACAATTTATAGGCTGCAGTCTCAGAAATTCCTCTGAGGACACTAATTCTTCCTCTTGGTGGAAGCACAAGCCAACATGTCCTGAAAATTGTGTAGCCATAGTGCTGTCAGCTGAACAACTCAATGGCTGCAAGACAGCAGTATCGACCTCCCTTAAGCAAACATACTGTTTATAATCGTCTCCCTTGCCCCCATCTCTCCAATAGGCTTAAACCCTTCTCCCCACTCTCACCTAATTCCAGATGCTATCTGTATTTTCTTTCTCTCATTGGAAGCTTGTTAGTACATCTGCAGTGTTATTTATCCCATCTCTATAAATCAAAGATTAATAGTAAGGCAGAAGAAGATAATCTATAAAGTATTGCAATCAAAGAAACAACAAGTGCCCTGAAGGAAAGGTGGGAATTAATGATTGCTGTTGGTATCCTCTGGCATCCCAGACCAACTGCCACCTTTTTTTTTTGTTTATTTGTTTGTTTTGTTGTTGTTGTTGAATTCTACACATACTTGTCTCTAATTTTGAGATAAAACACACTTTAATACAGTAATAACATTTTGTTTACGTGCATGATGTAAAGCAGCGCTCAGGTCTCTTGCCTGCCGCTTAAGAGTAGAGACACACAGTTGTGCATGTCTATTTCAGAAAGGTTAGGTGATCTATCAATTAAAAATGTTGAAGAACAATGGTGTAAGGAAATAAAATTTAGATGATGTGGCATGAGGTTTCAGCTATGAGGAAGTTAGAGACAGTTGAACAGTCATGTTGATATATTCCTGAGCTAATTTCTAGTGCAATGTACTGCACAAGGTGAAGCAGAGCATTTGCTGGTGCAACTGTCTCTGAGCTAAACAAAGCTCTGCTCTCAGCATGGGGCTTCTTAGGAAATGCACATCAAGAGAACTGCGTATGTCTGGGTGTAGAACACAATCTGTGTGCTAAGTGGAAACACGCCACAGAAAATATCCCACAGCAAAAGATCACATTTCTTAACAATTTTGGAATGATTTGTAAAGGTCCTTAACATTATCCTTGATTTATGCCATTGTCTTCAGTGCCTCTTGCACAGGCTTTTCCCATATGGAGCCAGTTAGTCTACTGAAGAGACATACATTCTTAAAGAAAAAAAATAGAATTATTAATCTCAAAAGAAATAATGACATTTTGTCACTTCTAAGAATACTAAAGCTCTTCAGCGTGTCAGGTAACCAAAACTTGCGGCATTCCTATGAAGTTGCTTAGTAATATTTCCTTTTAAAAGATGAGGAGAGTGAGAACCAAAACTGGTTTTGTGTTTTTGCAAGTTTATGGTTATATAAGGCCCAGAAGCTTTGACCCTTGATTCTTGGAACTCCCTTCTGGACTCTGCATTTATTTGTCATTGTAATATGGTTTCTTGTAAATAACAGAGTTGTAGTAAGAACATAAAACTCCTGACTGTTTTCTGCTTTCAAAAATATTTTATTTTGTTGCTTGGAATTGATTTTATGTGGTACAGCCACAAAACAAATGAAAAACATGAGAGCCAAACAGTTTCATGGCAGGGAATCCTTAACCGTGAGAGACATACAGGACTGTCAGGAAGACAGCTGACATCACTCTATTTTGAAATCATCTGTTTCTGAAGCACATATTTATGATCCATGTATTCACTATACCAGAGACCCATTTGGCCTGTAGCATTAGTCTTTAAGAATTCCATTCCTTGCAAAGACTTCAGATTTCTATTGGATATAGGAAAGACATGTGAGATGACTCTCACAGATTAAACTTTCTATTCTCAAATGAAGTAACTATCTGGATTTTTGCTCTCTCTACTAGTGCATCATTATTTTAGAGATAGGTGCTTTAGTCAGAAAACTGTATCAAATATTTATCTAGCATTTTCAAAAGCAATGTAAGGGATATGAATACTAGTATATTAAAATGGCATATGCATCTTTTAAACTATATACCCATATGGAAGTCCATAATGTTTAATGAGGAAAAAAGTATCCAATACTTAGATATGTGTAATACATAACCTAGAAGAGTAGCAAAAACTTCCAAAGTAAGAAAAGCTTACCGAAAGCCTCCACTAATATACTTAAATGTATCGATTGCTCCAAAGCACCAAATACAAAATCTTGGTGCCAGGAACACGGTGTAAAATATCCAAATAGGTATTCATTCAAAAATGAAAATTGTTAAAATCAATATAAAAATCAAACTAGAACAAAATATGGGGAAATACAGCTAGAATTGAAATCTCCACATCAGTTAAAATGAAGGAAAAATAACACAGTTACATTTCAACAGCACTGATCAATTACAGGTAAAGAGGCTTGTGTCGATGTACTTTTGCTTTCCAGGTTTCTAATCTCTACTATTTTCTTTAAATACACTGACAGATTTATAGCTTTGAGATAAGAGGCACTGCTTCTACTTTCCTTGATTTCAAAATACTTTCCTTTTTTTGTAGTGCTTTTTTGGAAACTTGACAAGAAAATGCACTTCACGTGTTTTCTTACAGACACAGTCGTGTGCACTGGGGATGCACACTTCTTAAATATGTGTCAAAAAAAAAACCCCACTTTCTTTTTAGTTACTCAGTCATGAGTTGAAATATATTTTAATTCTAGAAAATCAAACTAAAAGTTTTTCTGTAATACTTCTGAAGTTTGTCAAATTATTTGAGGTTCTTTTAATATAATAAAGAGTAAACTGAAGCTTTAGATTCAAGCGTGTAAGAGTTCAAATTTTCATCAGATTATTATGCCTGAATCCAATATATGTCCTATGTATTTGACTTACTATAAAGTCCAAATCTGAAAACATGCTGGGTTTTATAGATATTCCACTTATTAACTCAGGAACTGCACCATTAATCAGTCATTCCAACCTCCCACCCAACTCTCTCCCACTCCCCCTACTCAACAGGACAGGTGAACAAGATACCAAGAAGAAGACCATGGGTTGAGAGAAGGACAGGGAGATCAGTCACCAGTTACCAGCATGGCCAAAACTGAATCAACTTGGGGAAAATTAGTTTAATTTATTGCCAATTAAGAGTAGGGTAGCAAGAAATAAAAGCAATACTAAAACCACTTCCCCCCAGCTTCCTCTTCTTTGGGGGCTCATCTCCATTCCTTCATTCCTGACTCTACTCCTACACATGCACACACACACGAAAGCCGTGTACAGAATTGGGAACAGGGGCTGTGATCTGCTCATTATGCTTTGTCTCTGCCACTTCTTTCTCATCATGCTCTTTTCTTGCTATAACAAGAGGTCCCTTTCATAGGATGCAGTCCTTCACAAACTTCTACAAGGAAGGTCAAAGACTGGTGAAAGGCATATTCCATACCGTAGGACATCACGCCCAGTACATCAGCTGGGGGGAATTGGCTGGAGTCATTCAATCCTTATTTTACATTTCAGTGTAGTAGAAGAAAAGTTACATTTATTTGCAGGTGCAGGATGGTGAGGGTTGTCAGGAATCCAGAGGTATGGTCTTAGCAAAGTTCAAAATGAATGCTATTTATCATCTAACAAAGGTAATATCAAATGGAAAGGGTGGGCCTCTTGTTTTTTTTCTTTACAAAGATATCTTTTTTTCCCAGTGCTGATTTTGTAATGTAAGCTGGTGATGAAGACTGTTATCTATTCAGCTTGTTCCCTAGTAGAACTCCCTATATCCTTATCACCTTCACACTCATCAAAGGTATGTTATTAAGATTGTATTGGTACATACTAGAATATCCTATGTAAAATAAAATACTAAATACTTACAGTGCATGTCATACTACACGGCAAAAAAAGTCTGCCGGTTGCCTTAGAATATCATTGCTTTACAAATATGAATACTTAACAAAATCCATTTTGGGTTCTCAAAATATGGCACTTGCAGCAATTTTTTTCCATAAAAAGTATGCTTTCAGGCAAGTTAGCTATCAAACTTTAGACAGGTCTACAGAGATAATGTGTTTCTTGGTGTTTTAATTGAGTGTAGATGGATATCTCAACAGGTTAGCTTTCTTTACAAGTGTAGCTGCTTCTGTAATTCTAGGGTTTATTTCCCAAGAAGCATAGAGACCTACCTGGAATGCATCTTACTTAGAAATGCCTTTTTTTACCTATCTCCTTACTTCATTCTCTGAAGGCAGCTTGGCTCAGTGGTTCAGGTTCCTTGTAAGCTTTATGAATAAACAACTAATTCTGTCCCAAATTTAGTTTTCGGTGTACAGCATTTCAGGTCTCACTTCAGACTTCTTAGCTCCACAGAGGAGCATAGCTTGAAACAGTGAACAAAATGCAGGCTGAACACACTTCCTTTAGCAAGTATCATTCTCAGTGGTCATATAAAAAGAGGAACTTTAATAAATACACATTGAAAAGTGTGTCCAGACATTGTTTGTAGATGTTGGTAGAAGAAATATCTTAATAATTTCCAATGTTTTGCCTCAACATCAGGGGAAACAATATATTTTGAAGTTTCCCTTACCTTCATCAGATCCCCTGAAAAAAACCCCAGCAATCTGAGGAACTAAGAATATGTGATCGAGGGACAGGATATTTATTTCCATGGGATACCCTGGGAGAACAAGCATGTGAACCAAAGTGATCCATAGCTGAGGTACCCACCCACCCACTAGACTATTTATTCACTCTTTCTCTAATTCTTTGTGTGTAAGTTAGGTCAATTACTGTAAATGGAACAACTCTGGTAGGAAAGATTAGGAGATCTTCCCTAGATCTATCCTAGAGATCTATCTTTCTGTATAAGAGAGGCATATAAAAACCAAACACAAAAAATGGATACTTTTTTGTATATCCTGATATAGTGGGAAACAGAAAGGTAAAACAACTCCAGCAGGTAAAGTGTCACTGAATCAGGTAACTTCCTATCTGAAAAGATATGTATACATTTTGGACTGCTTCATCCATGGAGAAGTTATGGGTAAGATCCAGCTCCAAGCAATGCTCCAGCGGCTCCCATGGGTCTGGCTTGAGACCGGAAGAGAAAGGTCACTGCAGATGCGTGTTGCTGAGCGGGCAGTCACAAGACAGGCAGTGGGATAGTCACCACTGAAGCAACTGTGAAGAAGAAATGGCAAGAGAAGGGCCAGAGGGCAAAATCAGGACTGCTATATGATTGCTTTTGTAAATGAATGGGGTGAAACATGAGAACTTTGGAACAAATCTAAGGCTAACCCCTAAGAGAACCCTTTTTTCATTTCAGCTTTCCTGATTTTTCAAGAGATGAATGACTTACTATTACACTTATCAGGATAAGACCTACCAAATCTAGGTTGCTTCCTGTTACCATGGCTTTTACAACTGTTGGTTGTGTTTACTCCCCTGATCATGAACAGCATTAAAATTTTCCATCTCCTTATGGTGTTTATTTTATATTACATGAGCAATGTGAGAATGCATTTTTCAGCAAAAGAACAGCATGGATACTTAGGCTGACAGAAAACCTCTCATATATTGGGGAATTTTATAATACTGTGAATGCAACTTAGAAGCTTCTAATACTGCAGAAAAAGCTGTGGAAGTTTTTTTGTTCGCCATGTTTTTGATTTCTAGGGGGATGCACAACCCACAGAATGTTTGGCCAGCAACTTAATTGGGTCGATTGGAACTCACTTCAAATTTTATTTTCTCTAATGATGAGCCAGATTAGAACTGATGCTTCAGATGAGAGAGAATGTATTGGCTCACTTAGCTTTTGAGGAAAATGGGGAGGCAGAACATGAGTGTAAGTTTGGGGGCTTGTATTTTCTTGTTACTACTTAAGTTATAACTGCTTTCATGTTTTTACATCAGTCTTTGAGAATAAGAATTTCATTAGCTTTGTTCATGCAAGGTGATATTTTGCACATTTTTGTTCATATCCCTTGCTATGTTGTCCTTGATTTTTTAAACTAATTATTATTCTGAGACCAAACAACATGTATCAAACCTATCATTTCCAAAGAGGTGTCATAAAATTATGAGGTTCAATAAACTTGATGTATGATGTGTCATTCCAGTTGTTTATTGAGAAGAAATATGGTATTAAATTCATGTCTCAGTCTCTTTAGATATATGTGCAAAAATCTGCATTTGTGGAGAAGGAAAGATAGACTGATCAGTATTTTACAGTCATTTGCTGGGATCCCAAAAATGCCATTCTTGTGCAAATGCCATGCATTCTGCCTGACCAGATGGAATACAGACTCATATTTTTATTTTTAGTTTGTGTCTGATGAAATGTTTCTGTCTGATGTTTGTGTCTGATGAAATAAAAATGAATTGTGATTTTTTAAAAATTAACTATGGGATTTAAAAATTAGAGGTAGGCGTATGGGAAGTCACTGTTTTTCCTTGATACAAGCTTACTGACTGCACTGTTTAAGGGCACTACATCGTTTTGTAAATAGTTTCTCTCTATCTTTCTTGTAGGCTCCCTTCAGGTACCAAAAAGCCCAATTAGGCCACCCCGAAGCCTTCTCTCTTCCAGGCTGAACAATCCCAATTTTCTCAGCCTTTCCTCAAAGGAGAGGTGCTCCATCTCTAATCAATCATCTTGGCCCTCTGGGCCTCCTCTTCTGGACACACTCCAACACGTCCATGTCCTTCCTGTGCTGGGATCCCAGAGCTGGATGCAGTGTTCCAGGTGGGGTCTCACCAGAGCAGAGCAGAGGGGCAGAATCCCCTCCCTGGCCCTGCTGCCCACACTGCTTTGGATGCAGCCCAGGACACGTTTGGCTTTCTGGGCTGGGAGTGCACATGGCTGGGTCATGTCCAGGCTCTCACCCACCAGCACCCCCAAGTCCTTCTCCCAGGGCTGCTCTCAATCTGCTCATGCCCCGGACTGTGTTGACCACATGACATTCCCATCTACTTCCTGTCTTATTTTCTTTTTTTTCCCAGCATGCCAGGAGATAAAAATGCTATTAGCATCACACCTCAGGCACTCAAGACACAGCTCAGCTATGGTAGCAGAAAGTATCTCTGTGTATCATGGTCTTCACTATGATGAAAGTCATTGCTGATATGTATGATTTCAGTCAAGTAAAAAAGCCATCCTAAACTGTCTCTGTCCTTAGGAAACATGTCTTACAATTCAAAACAATATAGATGAGTTTCAAAGTCTATGCAGTTTCAGGGAAGATTGTGATTAGAAAGTGGAAAGCTCTATTTGCCCATGCAGCATTGCATTGGACGAAAAAGACAATTAAAAATCAAACTTGCAAACCTTCATGCGTATGCTATATAAACCTGAATTACCTAGTGGGTTTCTTATTGTTCCCCCTGAGATCAATACAACATAAGACCTAAGAACATACATCTAACACAACATCTTTCTGCCCATATTCTTTACCAAAACATGTATTTAGGCCCCTAAGAAAATAACCTAGCTCTTAATTCAGTGGACACTCACAGGTTGCATTTAGTCAGATGGAAATATTTTTGTTATCATGAAGTATAAAAAGACAAGTTACACAGCTGGATAACTTTAGGCATATTTTTTGGTCTTGGCAAAATACAGGATTATGTTGCATGTTGCTTTCTTAAGGCTACTAAAGTAATGAATGACAGTACCTTCTGGGTCTTTAAAATCCTTTAGTTATATAGAGTTCTCATTCTTCAGTACAATTTATAACTTCTGCAGAAGGTACAAATTATAATCAATTACTATGGCTTTGAGTTTAAAATTCCACATTGTATTTCACAATCTTTTAATTAGACCCCTGCTAAAATCACTACTTCAGCACATGATAGCAGATTAATGTTGAATTTTTTTAAGACTACTGTAGTTGAGTATCAAGAGTTATTTGATTCAAAGATTTGAAGTAAAGTGAGCTCATGAATGATGAAGGATTTACCAACTAATTTCAGCTTCAAGTTGAAATTCAAGCACTGAGCAGCATGTATATTTCTATACAATTCTATGCTTTTTCCAAAGTCGTCCCTGGAAAAATGTGACTTTTAAAGCATGAAAACACCCAGAAACAATGCATTCTTTTTTTTAGACTGAGACACTGCAAGATGCACAATTAAAAAGCATTTCTTTGGAAACAAGTAGGATACAACTGTGCTATCAAAATGGTTTTTGTTCAAAAAGTCAGCTAACTGGCTTGAGAAGTTTATATTCCAGACAATAAGATGAAACAAACTGAAGACAAAACAGCAATTTCTTTAAGAGAGCTATTACACTGGTGAATAAGACCTAACATTAGGAAAATATTCTTATGCAAGTATTTATTCATCTAACAGAAAATATTTAATTGTCCTCAAAAAAA
>VZTE01000959.1:0-14882 GCA_013397775.1 Eulacestoma nigropectus | reverse complement strand
TTTAATTGTCCAAAAAAAAAAAAAAAAAAAGAATGTTGAAGTCAGAAAACTGAAGGAAGCAGTTTTCAATGCTGCTTTAAATGCAAATCTGTGCTGCCTCCATAAGGCTGTTCATACACATTATTTTGGAATGCTGCAATATTTTTTATTCTCATAGAATAAGAAATAACATTTTTTGATATTAACATTCTTCAATGCAGTTTTTAGCATAAGAAATAGGTAAGTGTTAAATGTGCAGCCAGTGTAACAACCACTAAAAGAGACAGTACAGCAAAACACAAAATGACAAATTAAAGGTTACTGTGTATGATGTTTCAAAGGGTAAAAATCCTCATTCATTCCTCAGACAGCATCACTGTTAGTTTACTTTCAGAGTGAGGCTTTCATATAATTTAAAATTAAAGACCAAATGCTGTTAAGCATGTCAAAAATATGTACAATTTAATGCTGCTAACCCTGCAAATTCAGTTGGTGAAATGCTGGAAAAACTATCTTTTATCACCTACTGCCATGGGAAAATGCCTGAAGAGCAGAGAAAGATTCTTCAAGCTCTAATGTAAATTTGAAATAACATGAAATTTGCAGTTTTTGTTACTGTCTTTTCAAAGCCACATCACGATCTTTTGAGTTTTGGTTTGGGTCTCTTGGTGTGTCAGTAACTGTAGGATCGTATATGACAACAATTTTTAAAGTTTCACCAGACATGAGTCTTTTAAGTTTTGTTTAATGGAATTTGGGAATTTGAAAGTAATGTGATTTTCTCATTTTTCTAGTATGCGGGTAGTATTTGGATATTAGTATACGTAAGTGTGTATGTATGCGATTAGTGGTTTAACTCTTTGCAAGCTCTGTCCTTGGCACAATCTATGAACCCATGCTAGGAACTTGGCTTGTCCAGAACAGGGTATTGTAAAAAGGGGAATAACTGTCAAGGAGTGATTGCCAGTCATGAAAAATGGGAATAACTGAGTCATTGCCAGTAATGAAAGGCAGATCCTTGGCTGACAAATGAGTGCTGTCGGTCACTTATGGTCTTCTCTCACTTTCCCACCTCAAAGAAGCTGAGCTTCTGGACACCTTACAGGCACTTAATCTGCTCCTTCTGTCACTTTTTTGTCTTCTGTCTTCTTACACTTCATGACTTGCTTGAAGGTCTTGACCTGTCATTCGAGGATTGTAGCTCTACAGAAACAACTGAAGAATCATTGCAGGGATTAAATCCACAATATCAGAAATGTTTGTTGCTTCCAGTGAACTATACAAATTTTAAAACATTTACACACACACACAGACACACACAAATATTTCAGGCAGATCTAGTAGTATTAGATCACTTATCACTTCTCACTATAACGTCTTACAACTTTGACAAGCAAAAACATTGTAAACTTCAGTTTTACAAGTCTTATGTCTCTCCACTGATGTAGGCTATTTTGTTGTGTCCAGGGTTCAAAATTACGCAAAATTCTGGCAAACATTCTTTTTAGAAAGCTTAAGTTTGGAATATACCTGGAAATTTTGTGAAGACTCCTGCCCTTGGGTGGCAACAACCCCATGCAACACTACAGGCTTGGGGCAGAGTGCCTGGAGAGGTGCCTGGTGGGAAAGAACCTGCAAGTGCTGGTTGACGTGCTGAACATGAACCAGTTGTGCTCAGGTGGCCAAGAAAGGCAATGTCATCCTGGCCTGTATGAGGAATAGTGTGGCTGGCAGGAGCAGGGCAGGGATTGTTCCCCCGTACTTGGCACTGGTGAGGTTGCACCAGCGTTTAAATCCTGTGTACAGTTCATGAAGGACATTGAGGGGCTGGAGCATGTCCAGAGAAGGGGAATGGGAGCCGGTGAAAGGTCTGGAGCACAAGTACTGTGAGGAGCAGGTGACAGAGCTGAGGTTGTTTAGTCTGGAGAAAAGGAGGCTCAGGGGTGATTTGATTACTCCCTACAACTGCCTGAACGGAGGTTGTGGCCAGATCGGGGTCGGCCCTCTGTCCCAGGTGACAAGCAATAGGACATGGGCAAATGGCCTCAAGATGTGCCAGGGGAGGTTTTGACTGGATGATAGGGAAAATTTCTTCACCGTAAGGCTTGTAAAACATTTGAACAGGCTGACCAGAGAAGCGGTTGAGTCACCATCCCTGGAGGTATTTAAATGATGTAGATGTAGCACTTAGACACATGGTTTAGGGGTGGACTTTGCATGGTTAAGTTTACAATTGGACTCAATGATCCTAAGGGTCTTTTCCAGCATAAATGATGCTATGATTTAAGGTTTATCTAATGGATCTGTGTTCTTAATCTCTCCTTTCACAACATTTTGAGTTGTGAAGGAGAAAGGCACCTCAAGGTAAATATGTTTCTGCAGGTTCAGTTTTTACTTGACGCTAAAAGCCACAGGAGTGGCTTCCTTTAGGGCTTGTCCAAACAGGCTGGCAAAATGTCACAGCGTTACTCTATTAGTTCAAGCATGAAGGTCTGCACAGAGAATTTTCTTTTTACCTCAATAGATGACGTTATGGTTTTGTGTAATGGTATTTCTGGTTTCCTATTTTTTAACTTCACCATGAGATGTATATTGTCTATACTGTGCACTGAAAGAAGCAAAGATCTTGAGAAGAAAAAAATAGGCAAACATGAAGTTACAGACTACATTAGAGAATATGCTCAAGAGTGATGAATTAATCCCATTTATTTTCTGACTTTGCAACTAGGGTGGAGTACGAAAATATTTACCTTCACTTCAGTTCTTGAAGGCAGTAATAGGTAGATTTACAACGGTTTGAGGGCCTGAGGTTGGGGATGTTAACAATTTTCTTAAATCTTTTTCGTTTATGTAGTTTCTCCAAAGATTCAAAATCAGAATCAAACACATGAACAATCTATGAGCTGCTCTCAGCCCAAATAAACTTTCATTTTGCTTTTCCTTTCTTTGCAATATGTTAGCTTGCAGGAAACTAGCAAGACCACATGAGTTGAAATAGAGTATCAGACTTTCCCATCTGCTTTCCTGTCTCATGTTAGCAATGACCACACTATGTTTTATAACACAATTATGGGGAACATATTTGAGGGTTTCTGTTCTTTTCTCAGCAGACAAAAACCACCTTTCTTAACAGTCTTGTTGCAGAAGCCAAAAACTGTGTGGAAATACTGGCTGACCAATTTTCTCATCATATAAACACATATCCAAGATTCTACTAGGGCCTTTTGGTGTAATAATGTATGACGTAGCCATGTATGCACATGTAACAAAGCTGTCAGAGGTGGAGGTTGATCGAGTTTATTAGACTCTAGTTTGCAAACTGAGCACTTCTGAACAATTCAGTGTTTAATAAATGCGATGTCATACTCAAGAAAAACATTTAGGCATAACCAGCTTATAAGCAAGCTACTGCTGCCCCCCAGCGTCCATCAGACACAGAAGCTGGTCTGCAACCACAGGATCTTTAGCGACGGGCAGGGATACAACATGTAATCTGGTAGTGAAATAACTTGACTATCTGGCTTCATTCTTATCTCCGCATCACAAAAACCAGCAGGACTTTCTCACTCAGTTAATTCTCCAGGATGAATATTCGTTATTTAACCCGGTCCCTCAATTCCTTTTAAAAGTCGTCTGAGTTGATTATCTCTTCCAGTCTTCCCAATTAAAAAGCAGCTATAACAGTGTCTTCAAATATGGCTGGGATACAAAATCTCAATTAGTTTTCATAATGAACCTTAAAGGGTTGTTTTGTTTCATTGTTTGAATCATTCTGAGCAAAGGGCTTGCTTACACAGATGCTAAAATTATGACTCATTTTCATTTCCTTATAATATATTATTCAGTTTATTTCTTTATATATAAATTCTGGGGGGAAAAAAAAAAAAAAAACCAAAAAAAAAAAAAAAAAAACCCAAAAAAAAACCNTGTTTTTTAAAAAAAAATCGTGGGGAAAAAAAAAAAAAAAAAAAAAAAAAAAAAAAAAAACCACCAAAAAAACCCCAAACCAAACCAAACCAAACCAAACAAAAAAAAAACCAAAAAAAAAATCAGAATTCAATTTAAAAGTGTTAGACATCTGGGGAATATATGTAAGGCAGAAATTGAATCTCAGCTTTATAAAAAAACTCTGAACCCAATGGAGGCTTCACCAGTGTCTTTGTGATGGATTATGCTCTAAAGACCAAATTTGTTTCTGCATAGCACCCAACAAGGAAAGACAATTGTTTAGAGATGTTTTAGGACTTATAGGGATCTTATGATGCATCTTCATGAGAAACTCATTCAGTAGGACACGGCTTACATCATGGTGGCTAAAATCTTCAAACTTATAGTACAACATGAATTCCTATCTCTCATTAGAAACAAAAAATAGGAACAAATCAAAATGTTATAATAAACAGCCTGACTTTAAAAGTCCTAGAATTTGTCATAGAAATAAAATTCCATGTTATAATAAATAGCCTGACTTTAAAATCCTAGAATTTGTCATAGAAATAAAATTCCCTCTGAGGTGGATAATAAGCTAATCTATCTAGGCAAGCTTTCTGTATGTTTAGCCAGTTTGGAAAATAGTACAGGCAACTACCAGTGTAGTATTTACTTACTAAACATAAGTGTTTCCTAGCATTTGCAACTTTAATTTATTATGCAGGCCATCCTAGCCGTGAAATAAACAAATCAGTGTGCAGGTGAAGAAAAATCCTTTTCTTTGTTTCATGCAAGAATTTATGACAAGAACTGTTTTTGAGAAATAAGAAATATGGCATTAAGAGGTCTTTATTGTTTAATGGGAAGCTCTAGACTCCTTGAAAACTAAAGTACACTGAAACTCCTTGAGGCTGGAAAAGCAAACAGCTTTGGTGCTATGAAAAATATCTTGGTTGGGAAATTTTTAAATGCAGTGTTTTCTAGTACGAGTAAAATGAAATTATGTAAGGTGCACAAAGATGATTTGAAGTGTGGATACCTCTCTGTCTTTGCATTTTTGCTTGCAGAATCAAAGGAGTTTAGTCATGAAGATATTTTCATAACCATCTGTCATCCTCTGTCCTTTGCTTCTGTTTTAAGTTAAATCTGCTTACAACAGTTGACAGAATCATAGGTACAACAAATTTTACAATGATGCAGCACTGTTAAGAGTATACAAAGATCCTTCTTACCCATCTCCCTTTTACATTTTAGTTTAAATAAGTATCTAATAAATAGCCAGGAATGTGCTTACACTATCATGGTTAATAGAAGAAGCAAACGTGGTTGTTAAAAACAGGAATAATTACACTTTATTTATAAATGCCAGATAATAGCTTTATGTCATATTTACCTCTGTCAGGAACAGAACAGTCGTTGCAGCACTGCACTTACTCCGGGACAGAATTTCAACAGTTTGCACTTGCATTACTGAAGTAATTTGAATTCATATGGAATGCAGAATTTAAGAACATTGTGACAAGTGTTGTTCATGGCTATGATTCCAGCTGTGAAATCAAAACACTAATTAGCTCTCCTGTTTTCTGCAGTTTATCAGAGCTGTAATTGTCATGGAAAAGTATTTCTCATGCCTCCACCTTTACCATAAAAAGCGTTTCAGCAAAAACCACAAGGTCTGGGTTGTGAAAGAAGTACACAAAGATCAGGTTGTCCTACAGAGTGCATTCTGACCTTGGCTGCAGATTAACATTTCCACTGTGAAGTACTATTCCCTGCAAATAAAACACAACTGGTATGTAGATTTAAATCCTCTCACCTTGATTAAATAGGCTTTGAAGAAAGGAGCTATGCAGGGTTGCAGTGAACAGCAACCTACTCTGAAAGTATTGGTGAATGTACATCAGAGCTTTTCCAGGGCTGTTGCTGAGGTATTGGGATCAAGCAAGTGTGACAGCTGGGTGCACATATTTACTTACTGTACACGGCAGAGTGGAGTTAGTGAACCTGCTGTGCTACAGACTGCAATACTGAGGGATAAGCACTGTCTTCTCTTTCTGCCTTCATGTGTTACCCAGCATAAGGTGGTCTTGGTTTATAAAAAATTATCTTAGGTGATAACCCACAATACAAAGGATTATCATGCTATCGTTATGATAGTACCATAATAGATTCTCACAATTCCGTTATGGAGGCAAAAAGGCACACTTCTGACTAATAGATTTGTTATAAAAACAGATAGGGGAAAGAGCTTCAGATAATTTAATAAATTTTGTTATAAAATTAGAACCTTAGGTTATTTATAAAAGGTCCTGCATGGTGCTATTATTTTCTTACCTCAGACTTGAAAAGTTCTTTTGAAGTCTTATACATGCTAAACAGATTTTCAAATAGATGAGTGGTCTGCCTATTTTATAAAATGTATTTTCTTCTGTGTTTTTTAATGTTTTGTGGAAATTGATTTTATTTCATTCAGATGATCCAAAGGAGTATGCCTTCCTACACATACTTCATACAAAGGAATATGCCTTCATGTTTGATTCAAGGAAGAATCTCATGATCTCTTTTAATCCCAATCAGAGCATGAATCGCAATACTTTCCATCCTCAAAGCATAACCATTTTGTTTATCTAGAGATTTATTCTGCATAGATGCAGAAATTTGGATTAAGGAGACTCCATGGTAATAAGAATTAGTACTTCAGTGATAATTGAACAAACCGGAAAAATGAAAATAAGATTCAGAACCTCTTCAGAAAAGGGAGAAGAACTCCTAGTGACAACAATACAAATAGAATATATTTTCTGCTGTATTATTCTCAACTGCATCTAATGCTACTTTGATTTCCTTGCATTTAATAATAGTATTAATTTAATTAATTCTAGAAACATTCTTGGATTCAGCAGTTACTTCATTCATTTCAGGTCATGCGTTTACTACAGTGTGACAAATTATGTTTGAGGGCTTTTCTGATGAAAATACATACTATTCTGATGTGTATGTATTGAATTTGGGTACTTTTCAGTATCACAAATTATTCCCTTTATAAGACATTTAATGTCCTTACATTTTTATCAGGTTAAAGAAGAAGTTTCTTGGCAATCCTAATTATAGAATCATTAAGGCTGGAAAAGACCTCCAAGATTGTCCTTTGAGTTCAACCTTTTACCAAACAACACCTTGTCAACTAAACCACAGCACTAAGTGCCGCATCCAGTCATTTCTTGAACGGCTGGGCCCAATCCCCTGGTTGTCCTATATGTTCTGCCTGATGGCACTCAAGGTGATCTATTACATGAACTTCCCCAGCACTGAGGTCAGGCTGACAGGCCTGTATTCCCTGCATCCTCCTTCCAACCCTTCCTGTAGATGGACATCACACTGGCCAACCTCCAGTTGTCTGGGGCCTCCCTGGTTAACCAGCACTGATGATAAATGATGGAGAGTGGTTTGGTGAGCTCTTCCTCCACTCCCTCAGTACACCTGGGTGAATCCCATACACTTGTAATTGTCCAAGTGGCACAGCAGGTCATTAACTACTTCCTCCTGGATTGCGGGGGTCAATCCTGCTCCCCATCCCTGTCTACCAGGGCTGGCTGCCCTGAGGAAAACTGGGCTTTCTGTTAATAACTGAGGCAAAGATGGCATCAAGCAACCCTGCCTTTTCCTCTTCCTTGATGAAAATTTTCCCCCTCTTCATCCAATAAATGATGGAGGTTTTCCTTGGCCGTCCTTTCGTTGTTAATATATTTATAAAGGTACTTTTTATTATCTTTCACAGCACTGGCCAGATTGAATTCTAGCTGAGCTTTTGCCTTACTAATATTCTCTCTATATGACCTATTGACATCCGTGCACTCTTCTTGAGTTGCCTGCCCCTTCTTCCAAAAGTGGTAAACTCTCCTTTTTACCCAAGTTCCAGCAAAAGCTCCCTGTTCAGTCAGGCCATCTTTTAGCAAATAGGGAGAGCCTGTTCCCGCACCTTTGAGATTTCCTTGTTAAAGTGTGTCCATACTTCCTGGAACCCTTTGTTACTAAGCACTGTTTCCCAAGTGACTGAACCAGTGTCCTGAACAGGCTGAAGTCTGCCCCCTTTATACTCAAGGTAGAGCTTTTGCTGACACCCTTCCTTATTTCACCAAGAATTGAAAACCATCATCTGTTCCCAGGACGGCCTTCAACTACCACATCTCCCACAGCCCTTCTCTGTTTGTAAACAGCAGGTCTGGCAGGGCACACCCTGGTAGGCTCCCTTACCAGCTGTGTCAGGAAGTACCTTCCACACTCTCCAGGAACCTCCTAGACTGCCTCCTCTCCACTGTGTTGTGTTTCCAGCAGGCATTTGGCAAGTTAAAATGTCCTGCAAGAACAAGGGCTAGAGGTTATGAAACGTCCACTGATAGAATATTTCACTTCATCCTGGTTGGGTGGTCTGTAACAGACTCCCAGCAGGATCTCTGCCTTGTTGGCCATCCCTGTGATTGTCACCACAGGCACTCAGCCTTATCCCCACTGTCCCTGAGCTCTGTACAGCGGAAACCCTCCCCAATGCACAGAGCCACCCCACCGCCTCTCCTTCCTCGCCTGTCCCTTCTGAAGAGCTTGTAGCCATCCACTGCAGTGCTCCAGTCATCCCACCACATTTCCATAATGATAACCACATCACAGCTTCCTGCTGCCAATGGCTTCCGTTGTTTGTTACCCGTGCTGGGTGCATTGGTGCACTTCAGCCAGGCTGTCCATGTCACCCACAACATCAGCAGTCCTCCACACAGGCTCATCTTGAGCAAGCCTGGTCTTATTCCCTTTCCCCTTTGAACCTAGTGTAAAGCCCTCTCAATCAGCCCTGCTAACTCAGCAACCCCAGAGATGCAGAAGAATTTTACGGGCAACACTGATCCTACAGTGTGCTATTCTCCCATGAAATACTTGTCCTTTGAGGATTATTACCGAAATATATATTTTCCCCCCTCTTTTCCCACTCCTGCCTGGCTTTCATTTCAAGTGGTTCATCTGGAAATTAGTCATTTTTGCTGAGATGTTGACATTTTTACAGTGAAACAAGCTTGCTCTGACAAAAAAAATTGTATGTTGCCCTTTTGGGTGTCAGCCCAGGGGTCATAGCAGAATCTCAGTGTGTTCCTTGCAGTTCAGATAGCCTGTCTTAATCTTTCTCAGTAGGCAGGAGTCTAAGAAAGAAGCAGAAGAAGATCATTCTCTATTTTTCATCAATCCCTAGACTGGAGACAGTACTATTTCTTATTTATGGTTATCTTTCTCTTGATAGCTGCATTTCAAAGAATTGAGATTTGTTGGGGAGGAGGAAGAATTTTAAACACAGACTTCAGATGGGGAAAGAAGTAATGGAAATGACATACTTATTCTAAGCCATTTTCCCTCAGGTGATGTGGCAGCAATGCAAAGTCAAAGGAGGAACACACATTGCAAGGACACATCATTACATTCACAGTACACCGTGACAAGGCAACAATTGATTTCATCTCTCTGTTCAAAATTATTTTCCTTATGGTGCATAAAATAATACATTAACAATCCATTTGCAGAGTTCTAACCTAGACAGCACCAGTGAGGGTGTCTATACAGTCTTCCGTTCTGTGGCTTGCTGAACAGCAGTGTATTTAAGCAGCCTGAGTGGGGGAGCAAAAGGCACCATGTCCTGCATCCTG
Source organism: Eulacestoma nigropectus (assembly GCA_013397775.1). Classification (NCBI taxonomy): domain Eukaryota; kingdom Metazoa; phylum Chordata; class Aves; order Passeriformes; genus Eulacestoma; species Eulacestoma nigropectus. The sequence continues at coordinate 5,289 of VZTE01000959.1, read as the reverse complement.
ATCCTGACCCTGACATCCCTGAGCTATACTGAAGCCCTAGGGACAACTCCTAGGCCTAGATTTCCAAAAGGGCTCTCTGAAATTTGTCACTCATAGAACTTTAAGAGAATGATGACTGAGTAGCATTACTTTTTAGTGACTCTTTGACTTTTAAAAATGATCAGTAAAGTAAGCCATTGTCCACATAAATAAATAACCAGCAGCTGGAAGTCTTATTGATGTCTTTAAGTGGAATTCTCTGTATTTCAGTTAGAATTCTCTGTATTTTCAGGCTCTGAGTCTTTAAGCAGAATTCACTGTCTCTGTCCCTTCTTTTGATCTCTGTTGCAGATGGAACCGGATGGCACCCTTCTCACCTTTAACCTCTCTGTCAATGTTAAAAGATGCTATCAGGTGTATTAAGCAGAGGTTGCTCAAAGTTTACGGAAAGCTTTTGTATTTTATGACCTGTTTTGCAGTTGTCTGAGAAGTGGTGCTGAGTTACAGATCACATCTTCCTTAGCACTCAACCTGGAGTTCTGCGTACTGAACTGCATACTGAACGGAATGTTGCTCAAAACTGCGTAGGGCGCACCTCCCCAAACCAGAGACCACCAGAGGCCCCCTAAGAGGCCCACACAGGTGCAGTAAGTCATATTTCATAAAGTGGCACAAACTAAACAATCGTGCAATATGTAGGTGTAATTATGGACTAGATAGGTGGGTTTAGGTAGATTTCAATGTATAAATTCTCTTGCTTTTTACTCCTTGACATGCGTGATCTGTGAAAAACTTCCACCTTGGACTCTGCATAGAATAAACAATATCTCTTTTCTAAGATACTTCGTCTGTATTTAGGGAGTTTCTAAAATCAGCAACATTATAGGACATTCAGAGGAGAAAACAGAAGAACTTAAGGCTGTTTTCATACATACAGTGGGATAGTTCCAGCACTAAGGTGAGGGCCACAAGCAACACAACATGGATATTTCTTGAATTTCACTACTTTTCAAAGCTGTGTAAGTGAGAGATTAATTTCCAAGAGTGCAGTGTTGCAAGCACTAAGTTCACACCAGAAGAAAAGACGCCGTGATTTGCTCATTTGTCCATTTTGTGATCTCTTCTTTTGCCACACCTCCAATCATCCTGCAGAGGTGTTTCTTAGAGTGCTGACTGGCAGGTGTGTTCCTTTGAAAATCCAGACATGCCGTTGTCACCAGGTAATCCATATGCCAAATGGGAATAATTTTTTTAGCTGCAGTTCCAAATGCTCCTCACTTCCCAAGAGCTAGGGGGTTCTTCTTCTTTCACTAGGACATGAGAAATATGGGAAACATCTAGGATATCTAAGGACGTACTGAAATTGACTTGGGATATTAGATTGGGATATTAGATAGCACCCGAGGAGTTCCCTAGTCAATGAAATCTACTTAGAGAATTCATAGATTTCATCACTTACCTTAAGTCCTCAATAAGAGGTAAGAACTGATGAGTTCCTTCATTCTTTCACCCGCTTTTTTTCTTTTTTCCTCCATAAGTGAAAGGTATATTTTGGTGATGCTATAAGTACTTGTTTCCGTTAGACTTTGCGTAAGATACTGATCTGTTTGCGACATGCCTATTTTATATCCTGTCTGCTTGGAGGAATATATGGGTCCAAAGATTCAATTAAGTACCAGGGAATTATATAAGTAATCTGAATCTAGATGAGTAAAACTTCAATGATGGATTGGTCAGAAAGCATGTTTTTTAATTACTAGATAGAATGACACACCCTTCAGAAGTATACAGATAAATATTCACTCAGGCAACCAAACAAGGTTGTACTCCTCTCTGCATCTGCTTGGAACTATATCAAAGAACATCCAAACAACACTAGCAATTTGTGATCCTTCATTTAGGAGTTAGTTTCAAATCTAAGATGTAACAATAACCAGGCTTTTGATTTAGTAGCATTATCATCACTTCTGAAATTTTGCAGTCAGGTTCCAAACATTCCATCTTTACATCTGCAGACAGAAACTGAGCACTTGGAAGGGTCTGCAATGCATGGGCTGTGTTTGATCTTCTCTCTAGATCCCAGCAATGTCTATTTTTAATGTCTATCTAATGGAAGAGATTTTTAATAATGGTATTCAAGACTCCATTATCTTTTCCACTTGTCTCTGGTGCTGTTTTTAGATTTAAAAAAAAAAATTTCCAGAGCACTTCTACACATTTTTCCAATATTTAATCTTATGAGGTCTTTTTCTGTACTGTTTAACTTTTTGTGGGAAATGAAGTTTCAGAGACCTTGCAGGTGCAGAATGAGTACATAAACAGCGGTGTGCTTGAACAGATAGAAATGGATACATGTTTCAATCTGAGGCCTTGGCAAAAGCTGCCTGAGTTAGAACAGTGAGCTTTTTACAGTTTAAAGCAAAAAAGTAGTTTTGTAGTTTTCAAATAAGTATGCTTTATAAAAGTAGAAATGTATTTTTAACAAGTAAAAAGATGCTTTATGTAAGAAATAATAGTTATAAGTAAAAGAGTTAAGAATTTCGAGTTTAGCAAAATACCATATATAATACAGTTTTTTAGAAAGTTAAAATGTAGCAATATAAGCCTGTATAACAGACCTTAATAGCAATATGATGATTGGTTAAAAAAGTATGCATTGCGGTAAAATCATACAGTAGTGATTGGTACAAATGTGTTAGCAAGCTTTGTGGCATTTGCTTATTGGTTTAAAAAAGTATATAAGGCCTTGTAGAAAAAAGTAGAGAAGCTACTTCGGCTGCAGCTACAGGGGCATCTGTGCCTGCTGCAGCTGCCACTGCTATTGCTGCTACTGGTACTGTAACTGCTTCTACCTCTGATACTAGAGATGCTGTTCGCACGTCTCTCCTATCTCACCCTTCAATAAACATGAGACTGATTCAGCAATAAATCATTTCTGTGACATCTCTCAGTCATCCCAATCCCTGTAATCCCGGCAACTTTTAGTTCCTCTGCTTGCTTGATGCCTTGTACTGCCCAGAGAATGCAACATCTGATGTAGGTGCTTTCTTTTTCACAGTGCTACCTGTGAACTCTCATCACTTTTTCTTAGCTGTTTGGCTATCACTTTCTTTGGAACTGATATCCAATTTGTTACTTAGTTGTTAGTTTAGTCTTTCACTGCTCTGAACATTCCACGTACTGAAGGTGCCCCTTAACATACAAAACTACTTTTAACCTTCAAGTTGAGTGCAAGAATACTGTATGACCAAATGTGACATGGGGTAGAGAGACTGGAGACACCTTCTACACTTTCATTTACACTTGCTGGACAGAATATACATTGTATCAGGTTTAAGAACCCCTCTCTCTGTTCTAAGGCCATAGCATAATTAGGCCTTGAGTAATTTTTATATGGGTTTCATCCTAAAATTTTGAAGTAATATTATATCAGAAGGGTACTATGAATACAGAGGTTATCAACAAACTCTAACTCACATGTTGTTTGTAATTGGGTACTCAACATACCGTGATTTTGTCAGGTGCTCTTGACATATGCTCTCACTTTTATTCAAATTCCCACCTTTAAATCTTTGGCAGAGCAAAATGAGAAAGCACAATGATGTAATGGATGACAGTTATACGTCCTTCCAATGGATAGCTAGTGAATTCCTAAATTAAAGCTGAACTAGTTAGTCAAGGTCTTTGTTTTCTCCTTGCTCTTGTCTAAAACTAAATTCCGTGACAGCATTTCTTTCCTATTCAGAATTCAATCGTTTCCTGCCACTTACACTCTGTAGATAGGTGGGAAAAGACCAACTCAGCCTCTAACTTCAGGTTACACTTCAAGCCAGAAATGGATGCCTTTACATAGAAAGTAAAGAACTCTAGACCACATCTTGGGAATGTTCTTGAATCCCATTATAAAAAAATACAACAACCATAAAGAGAGAAAAAAAGACCAATCAGGAGATAGAACCCAAGGTATTTATACAGATTTCCATGTGAAAGTGCAGAATACTCATAGATTGAGCTGAGCACTTGAACACAAGTCAACAGTATTTGCTGATGAAAATTACATGCATGAAGATAATAAAGTTATCCTTAATTCTTGATTAGAAAAAATTTCTCTAAGGGTCTTCTAATGCTTTCTCATTTTGTACCTTCCAGAAAAAAAAAGAGAGAAACAACTGCAGATTTCAATTTCTTATACAGATAGAAAACTTAACAAAGTTCCAGCTATCTGTAACAGTAAAAGAACAGCAAATACACCCTTGCCCTTTTTTTTTCTCTCTACAATCCATTGAAATGCCTGTCTTACCACAAGACCTACTGTAGAAGACAACTGAAGCCTTAAGTTCTGCCTCCATATTTGGGACTTGATTTAAAAGAGCTGAAAGAAACACCACTGAATCTCTCAGTAAAACTTGGCAGGTCTTCCAAACAAAGGTTGTAAAGGAAACCTAGGAAGTGTGGCTTTGCCTTGAGATACTCAGCCCTAAGTCAAGGGAACCTTAAGGACGTCCCACTTTCTCTGCAGAACACGAAAACTGCCAGTATAACAATATTTAAGTCTAGTGAAAAACAACTGTTGTTCATATTTGTCCCTAGTCTTCCAGTGAGGGCCTGAAGAGGTTGTAAAGTGAGTAGAAACAGTGGATTACTTTGAAACTGACAAGTATGAGAAGTACTACATCAATTATGTGTGATTTTCAAACATTCTGTCATCTTTGCAACGTTCTGTTCGAAACTACGACATTAGTTTAGAGCCTTAACAGGAGCAGATCATCACTACTAATGGTATAAACCCTCTCAAATTTAAACCAGTGTGGGCATTGATCCTGTGTTGAAGCAGTAGCACCACAGAAACTCTACCTATGCCTAAGGTTCTAAGTGAGCCAGGGACAAATGAAGAATCCTCTACCTACTGCAGCCCATTCAGCAGTATACAGAAATGTGGGAAAGTTGGAATAATTGGCCTTCTGGCTGTCATTTGCTCTTGCTTTAAACAGCCATGCCTTTTCAGTGCTCCAGGCAGCCTAAAGCTTACTGACAACCCTCCTTCAATTTGGTAAACTTTGTAAACGTGCTTTGGCCCTGTTGTAAGAGAGTAAGGCTTAAGGATACTGCTAAGTTTGAGTTCAGTTATTACATTTGAGAGTGTTGTGCTGAGTTCTGGCCTACAAGAGCCATGGCATGTGGTCTTACTGACTACAGTGATTATTTTTGGGGGGAAAATTCTTCCTGTATACGGAAAATTCATTGTAGTAAAGCAGGATTGACTTCACCTTTTAAAGTAGCAGCATAGCAATTTGTGGAGGGCTGTGAACT
>VZTE01000957.1:325758-340987 GCA_013397775.1 Eulacestoma nigropectus | reverse complement strand
TTGCTCCAGAGTGCCCCCTGCAGGCGGGAAAACCCTCGCAGTCGCCCCGCGACAGCCGAGAGAAGGCGGGCACTGGGTTCCCGGTTCTGTTTGTTATTGCTGCCGTAGTTAGTGTTGTTTGTTTGCCTCTCTCTCTCTCTCTCTCTATATATATATATATTAGTAAAGAACTGTTATTCCTATTCCCTATATCTGTGCCTGAGAGCCCCTTAATTTCAAAAATTATAATCATTTGGAGGGAAGGGGGTTGCATTTTCCATTCCAAGGGAGGCTCCTGCCTTCCTTAACAGACACCTGTCTTTCAAACCAAGACACTCCTTCTCTCTCATGAGTGAATTCTGTCGCTCCATCCTTGCCATTGGAAATACTCAAATATGAATACTCCCTAACAGCACTACCAAATTTGTCATAAAAAATAAGACTGCATTTTAAAAATACAGTATTTGAATGTTTATAAGTTGTATTGACAGAAAAGAATCAGCCACACATTTTGCTCATCTTGCACAAGATCTTTGCTATCAAAAGCAGCCAGTGAAAAATGCGGTTACAGTACAAATTTACTATTCCATTTCTTGTGTTCCTCACCACAATAGAAAAGCACAAGGCACTTTGAAATCATACAAATTAGAGGCATGAAACAACTGTTGTTTCTTTGACATAAATTTTTCCTTTCACTACTGCACCACTATTCAGAGCCTGTGGACTGTTATTAAAACACAATGTTTTCCTGATTCTGAGCAGCATTTTCTTTAAGTGAAATAGAAATGAAAAGCAAAACCCCGGGGAAGAGTGCCACACTCAGAAGCTTCAAAGCCAGTGAAATGCAGAAAACCATAAGGAAAGACTATCAGAAGTCTTATTAAAACGGAAAAAACTCAGTTCTGTTTTGGTTCCCTTTCAGAAGGCCACTCTTCCTTAACAAGTCAAAGCTTTCTTAAATCAACCTTGCCAATGCATCCTCCAAATACTTAAAGGAACTATCTATTCTTACGCATCTTCCACTACCTGTATCTAGCCCATCATACATTTTACAACATCAACCTCAACTGTGAAAATAAAACCTCACAAATTGAAAAAGATTAACAGCATGGTTAAGAAATAAATGTGCTTACTGTTCTTGAATCAGAAAACGGATTGTACTCATCAAGCCCTGGAGGAACATTTCTTGTCACTTGTGTAACAGAAGGATCCTAGAAGAGGAAACAGTTGTGTAAATCTATGCACATGTATATAATCAAAAAGTCAACAATCGCATCATTATATCATATAAAACTCAGATTTTCTTTCAAAGTAAAAAAGGTTTGCTTTCACTAAAGAAATCTGTAAGCATCCACCTCTTTATCACCAAAATAACATGATTTCATTCTGAGCTTCCTAAAAATCTAGATTAACACAGTATAACAGAAACCCCATCTGTCATACATTTGATTTATAAGGAAAAAAGTTCTCATTGGAGAAGGGAAAAAACCTCTATCCTGTTATGTTGTCCACTGGACTCCACGCTTATACACGCCAAAAGCATAACACAAGAAAAGTGCTTTCTGTAACCCTTGGCCTTCCCTACTCAGAAGTACATCCAACCTCATCAGGAACAGAAAAAGCATTTCATAAAAACAAAGCTGAAGCAACAGGGTCCCATAATGCCAAAAGCACTTCTGATTCAGCTTCTACTTGAACTAGTAAAATTAAGGAAAAAAGTTTATTTTCTTCCTCAATTAACTATACAACAAAAAAGACTGCTTGAGATTTAGCTTGAGAAAACGATTTCAGGAATGAAATATTTCTCTGTGCTAGAGACAGGCAGGCTTTGTTCTGCAGAAGAGCAGAAGTGCCCACCACACTGGACCACACCAACTTAGTTTGAAAAAAACCTTTAATTATTCCATGTGATGGCTGGTTCCACCACATTGTTTCTGTGCCTTAAAGTTTTTGCATCTTCAGAATATAGCAATGGACAACAGGAAGGCTCTCTTGAAAAATTAATAATCCATTTATTCAATACTGTTAGTTACATTTATATTCACATAAATGTACAAATGTACAATATTTTATACATACATCAAATACAAAAGAGAGTTATAAATATATTATTTACATATTTTATAACAGTTATGTTTAGATATACATATTTTCTTATTTCCAACAGTTCAGTTCAACATTAGAAAACAAATTGGAGTTGACAAAGACTGAGAAGAAAATAAGTATATACACTTATATATATTTACATTCATATTTCCTTTAAAGACAGATACATTTAAAACCTTTACACAGGATGCAAAGAATAACAAGAAGGGCTTCTACAAGTATGTTAAGCAGAAAAGGAAGGTCAAAGAAGTTCACCCTCTGATAATGCAGCTGGTAACAATGGAAAATTGGTAACAATGAAGGAGGAGAAGGCTGAAGTACTCAACATTTTTGCCTCAGTCTTCACAGGCAGCCTCTCTTCCCACACCTCTGAAGTGGATGGATGACAGGAGGAGAACTCAGAGAACAAAGTACTACCCACTGTGAGAGAAGATCAGGTTCTTGACCATCTGAGGAACCTGAATTTACCTAAGTCTGTGGGACCTGACAAGATGCACCTGAGAGTCCTGAAGGAACTGGCTGATGTAGTTGCCAACCCACTCTCCATGACATTTGAAAAGTCATGGCAAGCAGGGCAAATCCCAGGTGACTGGAAAAGGGAAAACATGGTATCCATCTTGAAGAAGGGTAGAAAGGAGGACCCTGGGAACTACTGACCTGTCAGCCTCACCTCTGTGCCTGGGAAGACAACAGAATTGATCCTCCTGGAGGCCATGCTAAGGCACGTGATTCAGGACATCAATGACAAGTGTCCCTCTAGGATCTGTATTGGGACCAGTGTTATTTAATATCTTCATTAATGACATAGACAGATTGAGTGCACCCTCAGTGAATTTGCAAATGACCCCAAGCTGAGTGGTGCAGTTGACGCAGCTGAAGGATGAGATGTAATCCAGAGGCACATGGACAGGTTCTAGCAGAGAGCCCATGGGAATCTTGTGAGGTTTAACAGGACCAAGTGCAAGGTGCTGCACCTGCGTCAGAGCAACCCTGCTATCAACACAGGCTGGGGGATGGACAGATCAGAGCAGCCCTGCCCAGAAGGGCTTGGGGGTGCTGGTGGGTGAGAGGCTGGACATGACCCAGCCATGGGCACTCACAGCCCAGAAAGCCAAACACGTCCTGGGCTGCATCCAAAGCAGCGCGGCCAGCAGGGCCAGGGAGGGGATTCTGCCCCTCTGCTCTGCTCTGGTGAGACCCCACCTGCAGGGCTGCATCCAGCTCTGGGGTCCCAGCACAGGAAGGACATGGAGCTGTTGGAGTGAGTCCAGAAGATGCCACCAAGATGATCAGAGGGATGGAGCATCTCTCCTATGAAGATGGCCTGAGAGAATTTAATTTCTTCAGCCCGGAAAAGAGAAGGCTTAAGGGTGATCTAACTGTGGCTTTCCAGTAGCTGAAGGGGCCTACAAGAAAGATGGAGAGAGACTTTTTACGAGAGCATGTAGTGACAGGACAAGGGGCATGGATTCAAACTGAAAGAGAGTAGGTTTAGATTAGATATTAGGAAGGAATTCTTTACTGTGAGGGTGGTGAGACACTGGAACAGGCTGCCCAAGGAAGTTGCAGATCTCCCATTCCTGGCAGTGTTCAAGGCCAGGCTGGATGGAGCTCTGGGCAACCTGGTCTAGTGGAAGGTGTCCCTGCCTATGGCAGGGGGGATGGAACTAGATGATCTTTAAGGTCCCTTCCAACCAAAGCTGTTCTATGATGCTATTACATAAATATCAACTTCTTTAAAAAATACAGTAAGTGACTTAATCTACAGTTAAGTAAATATAGAAATTATTAAGTTAAATTTTAAAAAAATCAAATTTAAATGCAAAATCTGCTTTTTCAGAATCAGCATCTGTTATGGCATTAGCTTAGTCTTGCTAGCAGAATTTATCTGTAGATGCAGGAAGAGGACCTTCTTAATGGTTGCAGCCAACTTATTTACAGCTAGGAAAAAAAAAGGGCAGAACACCTATCAGCTCTAAAATCCTAAGGGACAGAGCAAATGAGAACAACTGTGGTTTTTTTCCAATAGCTAACCACAAAATTATTCATTAGACGCAATTTAAAAAGTTTGCTATAAAAAAAGTTGAAGAAAAATCATTGCATCAAAAATTAATTACAGATTGCATATTTTAAACAAATTCATGTACATAAGCATACTGAAAACACCCTTCCGGTTACAAAACACTTTTCATTAAAACCTACATTTAGTTGCAAAGCAGTATTTTAATGGTCACTGAAAAAGAATCATCCTTTCTAAAAATGTTAAAACAATGTTAAATGCAATTCAACATCAGCTTTCCTACATTCGACCCACACTTTAATTAGCTATTTCAAAAAAAACCATGCTGGTGACAGTCTCCCTCACAAGTCTGCCATAGTTACCATCCTAGACTTGAATACATTGTTACAACTAAAATATCATCAAGTCTTGCATAAACTGGTAAACTAATTCCTTGTTACCATGTTCTTTGGTTAAATGGCTATCACAAAATACTGTGCAGACGAACAACAAAAAAGAGGGAAAGCGTGGTACGGTGAGCATGTTTCTTGTCAAAATTCAACCAGAAATTACTTGAAATGTTGAATAGAAAAGTACATAAAAAATAAGGGAATAATTAAATATAACATTTGAATTACACATTGGTTTACTAGACTCAGCACAAGATCAAAAAAGATGAAGTGAAAACAAAGTTAATACAAATAAGACAATTTCATAATTCAATATACAGAATAGTAGAAAGCTGTATACAGCTGAAAACTTTTATCTTATTGTGGCACATGTACTGTAGCCAACAGCGAAGCCCCCAAACTGGTTGCTCACTCACTGCTCTCTGCAGCGGGATGAGGGAGAGAACCAAAAAATGAAAAAGCAAATAGAATTTGTGGTTGTTAAGAAAAAAGACAGTTTAAAGGTGGGAAGGGAAAGGGGAAGGTAGAGGAAAAAAAAAAAGGCAACAAAACCCCACAAGTCATGCGAAGGCAATTGCTCACCACCTCCCATCAACAGACACATGGCCATTCAGTTTCTGAGCAATGGTTGCTTGGAACAGCTCCCCCACTACCATCACCACCAGCACTGCTGCCAAGCATGATGTTACACAGCATACAAGATCCCTCTGGTCAGCTGGGGTCAGCGGTCCTGCCCATGTCCCCTCCCAGCCTCTTGCCCAAGTCTATTCCTTGAGGAAGCAAGAATGTGAAACAAAGATGGTCTGGGTGCTGTGCAAGCACTGCACAGCAATGTACAAGCACACTGGTGCCTTCCCAGCACTGTTTGGGCCACAAATCTGAAACACAGCAAGATAGGGACTGCTATGAAAAAAATTAACTCCATCCTAGTCAGACCTATTACACTTATTCCAGTCTTTACACGTTAATGTCAATTAGCAGAGCATAAAACACTTCGTTCATGCTTTCAGTATGATAGCCCTCTCAAAAATGTTCTCATATAATTCCCTCTTTCACACAAAAACGTTCAAGTATAGACACACGTGCAACTTGTGATTGCTAACCATCAGCCACACAGTGAAACAGCAGGTGTAATTATTATTACTTGAATAGCACTTAGCATTTTAGGTTGAATTAACTGCTTAAAAAGTGTATTTCAACACTGAACTCATGTTTGAAGAGTGCACTACTAACCAAATAACTCAGCCCAATTGTGTTTGCAAACCATAAATTCAATTATTTGAGTAACGACAGTATCAGACCCATGAGACCCACTGAATAGCAGCCATTTTCAAAAGGCACAAAACAGTAGTCAAGTCAAATTCAGAAGAGCAATCTCTATTCAGAAATATAATATACAAACAGTTTATAATAAATAATAAATATCTGATGAAAGAAAGCCTTTTTTTCTCAAAGTGTTTTAGGGAAGACCAGGGCCAAAAAGCTCCTCAGATCTCTTCGTATGTCTACTCTGACATTCTAACACTGACAAATGAAAAGAAACATATGCTGAGACAACCAAGTGTACTGGAGCTACAGCCTTAGCACTCAAAAGTAAGTTGAACACTTAAATACACACAGTGATTACAGCAAGAAACCCTCTATCAGAAGTCCATTCCCATTTTGAATTAATAATTGCTACACCTCTGCCAAATATTGCTATTGTTTGTTAAAGCAGCAGCAGTTCTAAAAAAAACCCGAATGACCCAGAGGACATTCAATAACAGCACTATTCAAGTAAAGTTTCATTACCTAGTAAAGGAAGAAAATTACAGTTGTATTGAAATGCACAAATTGAACTCCACCACTGCAAGTAGCACTCAAATTCTGTATGCAGAAAACTTGAATTACACAGTCTGGACTACAACAGAAGTTTGTGACACAGAAAGATTCAAGGAAAAATAAACCAGTCATCACAGGAAAAGAGGAATCTCACAGCTGAAGGAGGCAAGCACCAGCCTAGAAATTTGTATCTCTCCTATAACTCATTCATTGCTAGGACTATCCTCAGCTCTTCAGTCAGGGTGCCCACGTGTAGGTGCTATACTAATTGTTCTGAACACCTACAGTGCATCAAATGACTGATGCCAACAGGAACTACACTTCATATTTCAAAAGACTACTTACAGTGTTTCTGAAGAGATTAGACCTTACATCCCACAAAACACAAAGAATTGTTTTGAATCATTTACCTTACAATCATTGCATCTCATTTTAAAAATGGAGTAAATGCCAACTCATCTAAACACAGTGATGAAAACTGTGAAGCACTCATACTCATTGCTACAGAATAAAAAACCACATTGAATTTAGAAATTGTTCAGGGTTTGACTAATGAATACAAATAATAAATGTTGTGCAGGACAACATACTCCAAAGAAGGGGCATTTAAACGAATGCTATCAAATTTTTATATTGCATGACACGCATATTCTAATGGTTAAAAACAGTAAAAACTAATATTCCACAGCAACAAGTGAAACTATGTTGTAGTAATTTCTTTTCTATTTCTGACATTCCACTCAGCCTTATCTCACCTAAACTCCTGCCAGTTCAAATCTGGAGCTTCTGATCTTTTTATTTAACTATCAATCATACAACCACAGAACAGAATTAAAACCAGACTATTTTTCATATCCAGCTACTGTAGCTATTGGCGCATTTAAGCCACACACAATCATTTCAGATTACATTTTCAAGATCTGAATTAGTTTAGGAGACTGAAGTTTTAAGAAAGTAGCACAACTTAATTTAGCCATTTTCCATCTAAATCTTTCATTTTTACCTGCTTCTCACAGTCTTTCTCCTATAATGTCAATCTCAAAAGCAAATATTAAGCACACTTTTTGTAATCCCTACAAAACAGGTACAAGCAGGAACATACTTTTTATGCCAAGAATGGAAAAGTCAGGAAAAACACCACAACAAACAGTAACATAAACTAACAAAACACACCCAGAACAAACAACACATTTATACTTTACATTTGCAAGAGCACCTATAGAAATATTAAAAACATCATCTGTGCCAAGCTATCAAATTATGCTCACATCACTCAGAGACAATTAACTGAATACCCAGTTGTCACAGAGGACGTACAAACACCATTAACTACAAATGAGAATGTTTAAAACAGAGCAGAATAATCCATTCTGTGTGAGCTTTTATAGCCATTTAAAAAACAAAATTGAAGAGAATAGACCTCTGTTGTCTAGGAGACCAAAACTAGTCATCAACTACCAGTTCCACTAACACAGAAGACACTAGAAAATTAAAGACTGAAGTAATACATCTGTAACAATGCTTGGCATTACTGTTCACTAAATATGGGTCCAGAATTGTCCCACCATCAGTAAAATACTTCAACAGAATACATAATCTAGTAATAATCTGAAAAACACCATCATCTAAGTTTACATTGTTAGTTGTGATTTTGATTTCTTTTCAGTGAAGAGAATATAGTGAAGGAGGAATCAGCCCCTCCAAACTGTCATTCATATTGCTGAAAAAACTTTTCACTTTGTGGGATACCCTCTCTTCTCCCAAAAGACAAAAATATTTTCTGCAGAGAACATTTTTTCAGTTTAGTCCCAAGGACTAGCAGGGAAGTAAAAGCAGTATTTTATTGCAGAGGTCGAGAAATGGCGTCTATAAACACTAAACACTGATTTGAATAGAGATTATAATGCTTTTACAACACATCAGCAATTGAAAACAATTTCAAATAAAAGTCACTTAAACTAAACAGAACCAAAAAAATAGCAGGAAAGAGGAACAGGGAAATATACGTAAAATACGTTTATAAGGAAAAGAACAGGAGGAACAAAGGCAACGACTAAGGAAATAGGATAATAAGATAAATTTTTAATACTTACTGACAAGGGCAAGAATGAAAGACAATTAAGTATCTTCCAAGACTTGGATACCAGGAGTATTGTACATCAGAAGAACACAATAATCATGTTGATTAGAAAAAAGCAAAAAACTAAAATGCTATGCTTAAGTATGACAATTTTTCTCTTTTTTTTCTTTTTGCCTTTTTTTTTTAATTTACATGGAATTCATAGGACAGTGCCAAATATTTGAGGAAGCAGACAGAAGTATACCTCATTAATCTTAAGAAAAAAGACTAAAGAGGAGCAATATACTATAAACATCAAAATGGATTTTAAAAGAAAAGGACTAATTATTTTTAGTGAATGAAATAAAATGAAGTAAACATGGAAAACATTTAATCAGTTACACATCTCCTTAAGTACACCTAAGAGACAAATAAGCTACAGAAGAAGACCGTAGAAATCTTAATTTTTTACCTTAACTCTATGTTAACAATGATCTTTCAATGCCTACAATAGTCGCAAACCAAGGAAAGACTTCTCCTCAACACAAAAGCTCTTAAAACATAGTATCTTTATATTAATTCACTGTATCAATCCTATAACCTCTCTCATCAGTCACTGGCTATCCTTTAGCTTTGCCACCCTACAATTTTTCTCTTTTATTTCAAGATTCCCACATGTAAGCTTTATCCAGCCTACTGCTTTACCAGTCACTGACATCAACCAGTCTTTACTTTGAAACTGCTTTGGCATTTACTGTTTCATAACCCCACCTTCACCTAGCCATACATTTTTTCTGTTGCGTTTTGTGCTGGAAGGAAGCTCCCAGAAAGCAAAGCAGGCACAACCCAACTACTCCCAGCTACTCAATATGTTCAGCAAAGGTGTCATTCCTTAAAAAAGTCTGACTGTATTACAGAAGCCAGAAGTCTACCAAGACTGGATCCACAGTGGCAAATCCACGCTGGGGAAAATCATGGGATTAGCTCCACAAATCTAACAGAATCAATCCTGACCAACTAGGATTTCTTACCCTACCACTCCAACCTAAAGGCTTTGGTTTGCTAGATGAATAGGGTATTTTTTTTTCCATTTCCAGATAAGTTCTCCATTGATTACTATAACTTATTCCCTATACCCATTTCATAACAGCCTTTTTCTAAGTAGGAGCAAAATAACAGCACACTTTTAAGTAAGAGTTCATCCTGAAGTTTTGTGGATTTTGATTCTGGGGGTGGGAGGAGGTTATAGTAACAGTTGTACTTCCTGCTCTCTGTGGAGTACTCCCTAAGATAACACCACTGGGTCAGAAAATTAAGCAAAAATGCAACACAAAATGCCTGAAACTATTGGTCTGACTTTTTTGATTTCCTGACCAAAGACAAAATTATCCGTCAAACTTTTCATAAATAGGTTCTGCAGTGTTTCTCAGTCCCACAAGACTGCCAGATTAAGATAAAGCTTCTGAAATTTCAATTCACACACATTGAATAAACACTTGGTATAAATTCTAGACTTATAATAAAAATTATTTATAATAATATAAATAATACAATTATAAACAATAAAAATAGTAAAAATATCCTAGTAGCCACACAACAGTTTTCATAATTTCAAGTTTTTCAAGTTTAACATATTGATCACTTATCAGCCATTTTCCTATCCCTCTCATGAAATGATGTTCAAATAGTTTTCATTCCCACTCTGCCAGAACACAATTATTAAATTGAATAATGCAAAAGTAGGCCACTGGGATTTCTTATACTTGGCTTTCGAGCAGTGCCTGTTATATGTCACATTCATCACATGAAAGCACAGCTGTGAAGGGTTACAAGCTACTGAGAAAGGCAAGGTCCCAACCTCTGAAGCCTAAAAGAACTTCAGAGGCTGACAAGGCCAAATTTGTCCTAAAGTTTGCACCAGCCTCCTCTTGCAATGAAGTACTGGATGCCTAAAAAAGTATCACCTCCACCTCACAACTGTTCTCAAATTGTTCTCCTTTCCCAGCTCTGATACGTGTGTTATGTTCCTCTTCTTAATGTTAAATCTCAGTAAACAGTGCAATCATAACACTATGCAATATGTGCTAACACTTCAGTGAAAATCTACGGGGAAAAACACAGCTATATCAGATACTGAAAAACTACTAAAACACTTCACAGTTTTAATAGATTACAGTGCAGTTACAGCATTGGTGAAGTGTACTCTTGAAAGTCAGCTACCATGTAGGACAGCCAAAGGACAATCCACTACCACAATGTTCAGCATTAAATTATGCAAGATTTAGGGGAATTCATAATTTTTGATGATGTGAAGGGAAACCAGATAGTAAAAGTCAGAAAAAATATCGGTATTTTATGTCCTTTACTAACTTTAAGACAGACAACTTAAATCAGTATATTTTATAGTCAGACCCAAGAATTAAAACTCAGTTATGCATATATATATATATACACATATATATACATATGTATAGGCATGTGACAAAACTATTTCATTCTAAAGCTGCACAAACACTTCATGTAATAAGGGTCCCAATCCTCCAAAAAAAATCAGGACTTCTCTTTCTTCCTCTAAGTTTCTATCACTTTAGCTTCACTTCAACAACCAAGGTATAAACTGTATAAATTCTGCTGCCACAGAAGGTAACAGTCATTTGCACAATTCCTTTCAGTATCAAACCTCCAGGTTGTATTTCCCACCAAACCAGACAGAAGACTAATTTGTGCTCATACGAGTCAAGATTAAGTGTAATACCCAACTTGTAATTGGAATTACTTCTGTACTTAGCTCTAGTGACTCAAGTAATCCTGTGACCTCAGGGGGAGCAATTCAGCGCCATTTTTAGGTATCTTAGAGCATCCCAGCCATCTAAACAAGAATGTCAGTCATGACAGAACTACGTAAGATCTGCGTCTTTTTGGAGCAACAACTCAAATGTAACCACAGTTTGGATACCTAATCCTACTCAAAGAAACTACTCAAATACTTAGCATTACATACATTTGAGGTTTTCTTTGATTGTGCCCTCCCACACAAAAACTGATCAAGAAAAGAAAAATCTTCCTATCTCATAGTGGTTAGGCTTCTCCCTGAAGGTCACCATTCACATTTGAACAGAAATGCATCTTAGTTTTCAGGCCTATCATAATTTCTGTAGTGCCAAATACATTCATCTGATGTAAACACATCAGATGAACTGGCCCAACAGAATGCATCACACAACTCAAGTCTTTATAGTTCTCATTCTACAGCCACCAAAAAAATAACTGTTTCATATGTTTGGATAATTAACAGTCAGTTTTCAAACTTTCTGCTGTCTGTCAGCCAAGATTTAAAGGCCTGTAAAATTCATAATTCTACTTAAAAAAACTTATGAGTAGTAGGATTGTTCACTTATAAAAGGAAAAAAAAAATCAAACCAAGAACACAGAACCAACAATTTGTATTGTAGATGAACTGCTGATTGCTTCAGAGTAAATGACACCGAATTTTGAGACAGCTATTTCAGAACCTTTGTAACTGTATCACCTCCCAAGACAGAAGACGACAACTATCACCTATCCTATAACATCAAAAACAAAGAAAGAACACAAAGTGACAGCTACATTAGAAATATGCCTTTGTTTTGTCATACAAAATTTATTTCCTGCTGCTGTAGCCTATTCAAGATAAACTGTCAGGATCCTGAGGATTCCCAAACTCCTTATAAGTTGTCAGACCCCCACTCCTTACTAACACCTTACCTGGTCATCAGAGGACTGTTGGCTGACCCTGCCTACTTTCACTGGACATTATCCTGATTCTGGCTGGGCTTTCTAACTTGGGCTCAGATCTGCTTCCTCTCTATAGACTTGCCCAGCACCGAATGCAGTTACCACTACCACATCTGCGGTGCTCACCCTATTTGGGTGCTGCAGGATTGCACCATTTGTAAGTGAGAATTTTACAAAGTGTGAATTCACACTCACAAGCTATGACAAGTGCTTCTTAGTAAACAAAATTAAATAGATTTGATTACTAGCCTGCTTCCAGTTATGATACCTGAGGTTACACCAGCTGTGTACTTCTTCACACTGCTGCTACATCATAACATATAACATACATACAACAGAATTCTCACATCTTCATTTGTATGGTACATGGATGTATTTTCTTCTGCACAACTTTAATGTAATCAAAAGCTTGTAAATGTTAGCATGTCACTTATCTGTTTGTTTCAGTATCCTCTGTCTTTCAAAAAATCCCATATTTTGGTTCTGCTGGTATAGCATTCAGAAGACATTTATTTAGAGAGGAAAACTATGACTTCAAAAGCATATCTGACTCTGGATTCAGTTTGGTTTGTTGCTTTTTTTAAAGCAACAAAGAGTTAAAAAAATAAAAAAAAATGCAAAGGTTAGGTAGCCGCTTGTCTCAAAATCCACAGCATTTCATGATCAAGCCAGGTAAGCCAATTTCAGTTTTTCCAGCACATAATTTACTTTTAGACTTCCAAAAGTATTAACTACCAAAAAAATATTGAGCACACTAGATGTTTATGCTTTATCTTTCCAGAGAACACTTTTATTTGATTCAACATCAAGCAAGAAGCTCTGCTCTAATCTTTTTATTAAAAGGCATAAGAATAATCACAGGAAACCTCCCATGCAGATCACAGACAGTCAGTAAAACCAAAATATTTAAGAAAAAAAAGGATCTATCATTAGACCTTGGCAATAACTCTTCCACCTGGTGTCTTCCCACCCCTTCTCTGCCATACTACTTTGTGATTTCACATTAGCACAGGAAGCAGCTTCAAAAGCAAAGAAAACAACTAATCACATCATACATAAAATTATCAAGCAAAGACAGAAATATGAGTTCATTAGGATACAGTATTTAAACAATACGATTTAGGCTGTCAGGGTCCATCTGGAAATACTGGTTCTATGCGTAAAGTATTTTAAAACACACAGACAAAACTTAAATACATACATGCATTAATACCCATTAATTTCAAAGCCGTTTTGCCAACAAGATGGCCATCAAGCTTTTGGTTATATATGAGGCCTTTTGCCCCTTCAAGTTAAATGCACGTGTAATAAAGGTATGGAAGATTATCTTTTGTGGGCAGTAGAATATGATGGAAGTTAGCAAAGATTAATGAAGGGGAAAAAGCCTCTGAAAAAGGAAAAGTACACAGCCTTCCTGAACCATCATTCGCAAATAAAGAAATCCGAACAGAGAGCTTCAAGTTACAGAAAAGCTGTTACAGAGTCCTTTTATCATGATGCACTGCAGATGAGAAGCAGAGCATGGATTCTGCCTAACAGTTACAACAGAAGTCTTTCTCTGAAGAGAAACTGGAATAAGCTTTTGCACTTTAAGCAATGTCTTCAAACTGGAAGTATAATTCAGGCACGTGCCTAGTTTAGGTCTCACAACACTACACAGGACCAGTTACATCGTCTGATCAGCACTGCAGAGGCAGCTATACTGCGTCTAATACCCCTTACTGCCCTGGATTTTGCAAGATATCATTTAATTAACTATTACAAGGAGTATGGAAGTAGGAGGAAAATCATCATGTACTTCTGTTGCTGAAGACATGTTCCAGAATGACACCTTTTCAGTGCTTGGTGCCAAAAAAAACAGTGCTCACTGAGATTGGTACCAGCCCAAACTATTGCTGGCAGCAGACTCAACACCAAGACTTGTGTTCATCTGAAAAGTCACTGCATTGTGTACAACAAGTGAAAACAGATTTTAGCCTAAGGAATTCTAGCCTAATGAGTACTATCACCTATGTTTTATAGGTGGCCATAAAAACTAAATTAATGATTCAGATAGAATCTAATGAACAAATGTTAGGAACGTTACGCTTCCAGCATCTATGTGGACAGAAGTATGCTTGAAATGTGGCAGTTCAATTTTTAAAAAGCTTAATTATTCCAGCTAACATTCTATACTGTCATCTACCATCAGTGTGCTCTAAAATGTCTGCAAGAAATTCAGTAATATTATCAAATTAGGTAGCTTCAGAAGTTACTTGAACTGGATTCAAATAACAAAGAAATAAAAGAACAGGAGGAGAAGCATCTAGGGACCTCAGCTGGTTTCGACAGCTGAAGCCAGTGAAGAAAGAATTCACAGCTGTATGACAAGTCAACAGTGCAAAACCTAAAAGTTTTATAGTGCATTACAACAAAGCAGTTTGAGATGCAGCACAGAACTCATGTCCAGCCATCGGTACGGTGATTACTTCAGACATAAAGTAAGGGAACCAGTAAGCTTGAAAGAGGTGGGAGGAGGCCAGAGAAGCAAAAGAGGCTAAATTCACTAATTTATTAAGCTTACCTATTTGGCTCAATCAGACTAAAGAAAAAAAGACTGTAGTAGCGTTACCCCTAGGACAAAGCTAGGGTCAAAATTAAAAAAAAAAAAAAAAAAAAAAAACCAAAAAAAAAAAAAAAATNAAAAAAAAAAACACCAACAACAAAACAACAAATTTTTCTTTTTTTCCCATCGAAATAACGCAAATGAAATAAGACTTGTGTTATTTTAGCTACATAAGGACACACGGAACCCTGGAGTCGTGAAACGCTGTTTATCCTCCGCGCCCTGCCCCCACTCCCAGTCGGAGCCTCTATGGCCCGCTGAGGGCAGAGACCCCGGCCCGCAGCTCCCACAGGGCCCTTCCCTTCCCTTCCCTCCTTCCTTCTTTATTCCTTTCCTCCTTTTCCTTCCTTCCTCCCGCGGGATGCCCGCGGCTCGGCGCAGACCGACACCAAGGAAACCTCACGGCCGCCCGCCGCCCTCTCACCTTGAACGGGTTGTTGAGGTCCGGGTCGGCGAAGGGGTTGCTGTCGAAGTCC
>VZTE01000957.1:282047-325746 GCA_013397775.1 Eulacestoma nigropectus | reverse complement strand
AAGTCCGACATGGCGGGGGCAGGCGGGCGCTGCGGTTCCCGGACGGCGGCTCTGCCCCTGCGGCGGCGCCCCGACAGTGCCTGGCGCAGGTGTCCCCCCCGCCGCTGTCACAGCCCCTGCCACAGCCCCGCGGCCAGGGCCGAGCCCGCCGCCGCCGCACCGACCGGCCACGGACCGCCCAAAATGGCCGCCCCGGAAGTGAAGTTACGGAGGGGCCGGCTCTGCGAGGGCCCTGGGAAGGAGAAAGGGATGAGGGCGGAGCGGATGCTCCCGGGGCGGGCGGGAGTAGAGCTTATGTCTGAATCGGGCCGCTCCGGGGGTGTGGGCGGGGTGAGGGGAGGGAGGAGTGCGAGGAGAGCCGGTTCCCGGTCTGGCTGAGGGCTGGCCATGAGCTGTTGGTGGTGGGACGTGTCGTTGGCGGCTGTTCTCTTTCGCAGCTGCTCTTGTGGGGCAATGAGGGCTGTGTCCCGCGCCTTAGCGCTAGCTTAGCGCTAGCTGTGGAGGAAGGAGGCCCGGGGCTCCCCGGCGGGGCAGCTGCGCCGGCGGGCGGGCAAGGGTGGCCTGGCTCGGTGTTTGCGCGGGTGTCCCGGCCCCAGCCCTCCCCGACCCTCCGCTCCCGCACCCCTCAGAGCCGGTCGGGACAGCCGGTCTGGTTTGGGGAGTGAAGTGGACGTGCGAAGGTGGTCAGAAAGCCTTACTTGGTAAAACGTGAATTTACTCCCTCATTCCCGCCTCCTGTTGGCATGGTGAATAGTTTACCCAGCTTGTGGCTGCTCAGGTGTTTTGCACAAAGGTTCCACAAGGGCAATAGGTAAGGGAAGGCTTTGAACCACGGTCACAAAATCCCGCTTCGATGGGAGGAAGCATTAAAAAGATCTCTTGGAATTACTCAACCATTCCAACACTTCAAAAGACTTTCTAAATACTTCCTCAGAAATGCTGACAGTGCAGTTTGAAGAACCTGGGCCAAAATACGCAAATAAATGCAAAGCAACACCTTTGGTTCAGAGCTATGGTTGAAATGTGAAATTCAGTGCTCTTCATACCAAAACAGTCTACGCTGATGCAACACCTTCAAAACCAGCAAATCCTGAATGTCTTTATGTGCTTTTTAAAGAAATTATTTGAACTTTCATTTAAATCCAGAAAAATACAAAACATGTTTGAGGCAGGTCAGACAAAATGAAATTGCTATGACCGTAAACCTGTTCTTTTTTGCTATTCAGATGTGGGGTTTTTTCCCCACGTAATAATCTAGGCTAACTGTGAGGCACACTAGTGTTAGCATTTCTATGATTTTTAATAACTCCACATAAATCATCATACTCTGATCATTATGCTGGCAGTCATTACAATGGGCCTGTTCTGTCAATGAGTCAGGAAGAATCCTACATGTACATGAGAACTGACTTTGCATCGGTCAGTAGAGAAACCAATACTTGCTTCAGGGTCTGCTCTGATTTATGCAGAAGTTTCTCAGTTTTAGTGAAGGACTCTCAGACATAAAACAGTATGGAAATGGGACAAATCATAAAAGCATAGCTTCTTAGCAAAACACTTTCAACTTCTTGGTTGCTATGAAGTGTAAAATACTTCTAAAAAATTAAAAGGTAGCTGTTGCACCATCAACTAAAGTACTTTACAGTATTAGTCCCAATCATACATATAACTCAGTTATGCTGACAGGTCATTAAGTCATGTTGTTTTCCAATATTCACCCATGGCTCAATATATCATGGCTCAATATATGCTGACAGTCCAAATGCTGTGTGCACTGACAACTGTCTATTTGCTTCTCTTTGAGCTAAACATGAATGAATGGATGCGTGCATGCATGAATGAATGAAGGTTTGGCTGAAAAGAATGTATTTTGTATGGTCGCTGGGGCTTCAAATCATGTATTTGACATTGTGACATTTCTCTGATAATGATTTGTGCACAGTTATAGAGGAATAATCTCTTGTCTCGTTTGCCTTTCAAGGCAATTATGAAACTGCAATGGGATGTTTTCTTTGGAAGGAATAGTAAGTATTTTGCAAAAAAAAATCAGGCTGGCATCCATTTACTAGTGGAGTTCTGCAGGGCTCTATCCTCTTTGACATATTCATTCACTTGGACACAGGATTCAAAGGAATACTAAGTTTGCTGACAACATTAAATTGGGAGGAGCTGTGGACTCCTTTGAGGGCAGAGAGGCTCTGCAGAGAGATCTCAACAAATTAGAGAGATGGACAATCACCAACCATGTGAGGTTTAACAAGGGCAAGTGCTGGATTCTGCATTGGGGTGGGGCAACCCTGGGTGTATGGATAGACTGGAGAATGAGATGCTGGAGGGTAGTGCCATGGAAAGAGACCTGGGGGTCCTGGTGGATGGCAAGTTGAACATGAGTCAGCAGTGCCCTGGCAGCCAGGAGGGCCAACCCTGTCCTGGGGCATCAGGCACAGCATCGCCAGCTGGGCAAGGGAGGGGATTGTCCCACTCTGCTCTGCACTGGGGCAGCCTCACCTCGAGTGCTGGGGGCAGTTTTGGGTGCCACAGTATAAAAAAGACATTAAACTATTAGAGAGCATCCAAAGGAGGGCAACAAAGATGGTGAAGGGTCTGGAGGGGAAGCCGTATGAGGAGCAGCTGAGGTTGCTTGATCTGTTCAGCTTGGAGAAGAGGAGACTGAGGGGAGACCTCACTGCAGTCTGCAACTTCCTTGTGAAGGGAAGAAGTGGGGCAGACACTGATCTCTTCTTTCTTGTGACCAGTGACAGGACTCAACGGCATGAAGCTGAGTCAGGGGATGTTTAGGTTGGATATTAGGAGAAGAGTCTTCACACAGGGAGTGGTTGAGTACTGGAACAGGCTCCCGGAGAAGTGGTCACAGCACCAGCCTGACAGAGTTCAGGAAGTGTCTGGACAATGGTCTCAAGCACATGGTGTGACTCTTGCAGTGTCCTGCCTAGGGCCAAAAGTTGGACTTTGATGATCCTTATGGGTCCCTTCCAAATGAGAGTCTTCTATGATTCTATGATTAAAAAGTAGAACATTGGTAGCATTTAAGTGCTACCAAACTCTGCTGTAAGTGCTACCATTCTACTATACTCATCCCTACTTTGGGATATACCAACTGACTGAAAGCTAATAGAAAATGGAATTTAATTTATCTATCCAGCTAATTGAGTAGTTTGTACTGTACATGAACCACATGGACAATTTAACTGGTCATCATTTGATGCTGAGGGTTGACATTGTCATTTTCCTCATCTTCCACCAGTGAAAAAGATAGAGAACAAGAGGTGTGGGGAATGATGCTTTCTTGGTTTCTAATCAACTATAAACATTTTGCAGAGTTTGAGAATTAGAACAGAGACATGATTAGCCAAGGATGCCCTCCCTCAAAAAACCCCTCTTGACACTGTGATTTCCAAATGGTAGAATTTAATCTTTTTAGTTTTTTAGATTACTTACTTGCACTTAACTGTTTCTAATTCTGTTACAAGAAATAGCTCATAAATCCATCAATGTGATTTATAAAATGCTAGTAAGTTAATTGAAAAATAACTCTTAGTAGAGAATGGGTGAATTTATTTAGATAAAAATATCTTTCTCAACTGAAAATTCCCCAACCTTCTGGAACTGGTTTAATTCAATGCTTTTCAATAACTCTGAACCGGAGGCTTTCTTAGCAAACAAAATTATCTTAATCTAAATTGACTGTTTCCTCAGAAAGAGGAGTTCAAGCTGCTTCTGTGAGTTCTGTACTTGGATACTTGTGTTTACGAAATCTTGTGTAAGTAACTGACTTGATATTTTTTCAAATCCTGGTTCTCTCAATTTTCTATGACTCCTGGGATTTGCAATGTTTGTGCCAACCTCAGGTGGTGGTGAGGAGCGCTCAGATCAGCTGACAAGAAAATCCACCAGGTTTTTTCAGTCTAAAATGTTCAAGTGCTGAGTAGGCAACCAAGTGGTCTGTCTTGATCAGCAGTCTGCTCCAATGAAATAGGTCACAGTTTTACAGAGAATGGACCTTCAAATAATAAAACCAAGCTGTAACAAAGACCTTTAACTCTTTGACCTTTAACTCTTTAACCTTTAACTCTTGTAAAGAGTGTTTCCTCTCATAAAGTGGAGCAGTCTTTCCAGCATCAAATGCCAGCATGATGGTTAGAAGAAAGCGAGGATGACAAAAGTTCATGTGCCACATGAGCACATAGCTAAGACTGCAGAAGTTGGGCAGAATTACTGGCATGGAAGACTAGACGACTGCTAGAAACTCACAAGGTACAAACGAGGAGTAGGACTCTTTGGTAGTATAAGTACAGGTTACAACTTCAAACTAGATCATTTGCAGATACCAATTGTAAAGTCTTGCAAAAGTTTAGGCAGAAGACACCTAGTCTGTTAGGTAAAACTTTACCTGAAGAGTTATTCGATAGTAGTTCCTGGAACAATTTGAAATAGCAAGAACATTTTTGTAGGCTTTACAGCAAAGATATTTACTCGCCAAATGTTGGAAAGATTTTAACTTTAGGGGAGGGAAGAGAAGTGTGATAAACAGGCATTTCAATGTAATACTTGAAGACCATGAGCTGCATTATTTCCCAAAATCTTTCACATCAATTTAAAAGAAAAATACATGAAGAAAATAGTAGAAAGGTCAGAAATCACAGCAGCATGCAGAACTATACATGCAGACTCTCATTTCACCTCTCTTTCTTGTAATCAATGAAGCCCCAATTCCACAAGATAATAATTCCAGTTTCACTGTGCAGGTGACTGGATCAAAATCTCTTTGTTTCCAGCATAGAGAGTGTTGAGCTAATATAAGCTTGTTTTAATAGTCTGAAGTGGTAGCATTAGTCTTTTTCTGGAAATGGGGCAGATTTGCCAGTTCTACTGTCAGAAGTTACACTAGCACTCTTTTCTGAGTAGAACCAGCTTAGCCAGCTTACAGGAGGCAGTGCGTGTCCAAGCCAAGCCCCAGGAGTCACCTAACAAGGGCAACAGTGAATGCTCACAGGCTGGTGAGCACCTTGCCCTTCTTATGAGAACCCTGACTACTTTCTGAAGCCCTACACTTAGATTTTCTCACTGTGTTCCAGAATTGTAGCAGGATATTTTGAATTCTTCTGTGAAGAGCTCACCTCTTTGGGAGGAGAAGAAGGATTTTCAGGGCAACAGCTATTTGCAGAAGAGAACAGGTAAGTGGTGCACAGCCACGCTGCAGTCATTTTGCCAAAAGCCAGCCTAGTACTGCTAGGGATCTCATGCCCTGCATGCTTGTGCTCTACACCACTCTTGCTGTGGCTATTGCTGCCCTGTACACCATCCCAGACCCACACTGAAGTAAGAACATATGAATCCAGACAGTGTTCCTCATGCCCCTCAGGAGGATCAGAACTGAACTTTAGTTTACAGCAGAGAACCAACTTCTTATATTTGCTTCTCAGAGTAACTGATTTCACTGATGTCCAGGTGCTGTAAGGGCATGCTGTGTATTAACAAATTCACGCCAGTCTTGGCTTCAGTAAAGAATCACTTTTGCCGGCTTAGAAGGACATTGCTCAATGTCATGTTATTTGAAACAAAGGTTATATGATAAGTAAAAGTTGTCTCCAGTGGAGCCATTAGATGCTGCTGCTCTTCTCATTCCCCTTGGTTCTATTGTCCTCCATCTGTTCTGGGACACTACAAAAAGTAAATCATCAGCAAACCATCCTTCCCTCTATTTTTTCCCTGTGGACCAGTTGCTTGTCTTCACGTAAGGAGTAGAGCCCTTCTCCCATGGCAGGGATTGCCTGTATTTTAGGAATGTGCAGGCACATCACAGCTATCACTAACAAGGTGTCTTCGTTCTTTTCCCCGACTGAACTTGTTTGCCTGTTTCCCATCCCACAGACAGTAAAGGTAAGAGCCCAGCAATCACTGGCACTGGCCAAAACAGCAGGATGTAATCATGTAACAAAAGTTACTCTTGCTGGAAGAAGACCTATTTATTTGTCTAGCTGGGGACAGAACACTAGCAATTTTTCCCTCCCTTCTCAAGAGTCATGACAAGTGTGGATGAAGCCACACACTACCACAAATGCTACCTTTACAAGGATGGCTAATCTATCATGGAAGCCAGCGTGTGGGAGCAGTGAATAGTAAGCTGCAGTCATGAGGGAAGATGTGACAAAGCAAACACATGCTATTTGGGAGTGAGGAGAGCATTCTAAGCAGCTTTGGAGTGAAGCCAAGCAGCGCTAGCAGTCTGTCCTGCTTGCATATGTTCCCTATACCAACTTGAGAGTGGGAGGGAGAGCAGAAGCTAAGGAAAGTGATAAAAGAGCTGTTTGAGCCAGTGAGCACATCTCAGTCTCTCCTACCACTGTATTTTCTCTTGCTGTATTATACTGAAGATGCTTGTCTTCTGTGGCTATTTTCTTATACCTCCCCAGCCTCTCCTCATATCCACACTCATCAATAAGAAGTACATAGGTAGACATCAGTGGGAATTGTCTAGACAGTGGCATGACTTCCGCTATGTTCCCTTCCAGCCAAATGATCCTGGCAAATAACTTTTCAGTGTCTCTCATCCTTTCCATTTTAAAACTGTGCTTTTGTAGTTGAACATAAATAGTAGTTGAACATAAATAAACATAATGAACATAGATTGGTTTATGTTTTGCATTGCTTTTAATCACTTGTATTTTCTTCATTGAGTGATTAGTAAGTTGTAATGATTAAGTTATTAAATACCAATTAGAAAGCAATTGAATTGCAGTTCTGGGGTCTAAAAAAAAATTCAAAACTGTAGTCTTCAAATGTCAGGAGTTCTGAACAAATAAAAAAAGGATAAAAGATGAAGAACAAAAGATGTGGAGAATTATGGTGTTTTGGTTTCAATTCAACAACACACAGTTTTGTAGAACAAATATGGGATTTTGCATAAAATAGCTCAGAGCGCATTCTTCACAATTTGGTTCTCCTGATTCTGTTGCACAGGTGCAAGTAGTTTCTTCACATGAAGCACAACAATTGCGAATTTTTGGCTTGAGGTAACCTGGTGTCCTTCCGTCTCTACAGATGCTTATTCTCCCTGAATGTGACCACTAGTGAACAAGAAGTCTCATGCCTGGCACTGAGAGTCTCGATACAGCTATGTCAAGACACGTACAGCTGTCATCAGGCAAGAATCCGTGCCTCTGCTGCTGCAGTCACTACCCCATCAAAAGCAAAAGTAGCATATTGCGTTTGCAGTGCCGAATGGTGTCCTGGCAGTGGGCAGTGATTTAAGGATAGGTTTCTTTCTGGCCTATAATGTAGGAGAACTCTAGTATGATACACAGAAGGCCAGCTCTTCCAAAGAGTGCAGTCCACAAGGAGTCCCAGAGGGGAAGATGATGAACAGTTGAATGGCTGCACTCAAAGCAGTAGAGTACCACGCTTCTCACCATCCAAAAACCTCCATTATTAGCTCTTGCTAAGTGAGCAACAGTGTTGGAAAAGTGCCCTTACATCTGAACTGACTCAAGCCTGTATTCCAAGGCAATATGACAATGCAGAACTGCATGCATCCCATAACAGTTTTAGACAAAAAGGGAAGTTTAAGACAGTCACACATAGTTTGAAGGTAAGTCATGGGTATAAAAAAATAAAATTATTAAATCTAAGGATCTCCTGGTGAAATTCATCTTGCAGATTATCACACTGCTGGAAAGATACAGTGTGGTGTAGTTATTCTGAAGGCTGTAATAGCAGACATGAAGTGAAGCTGACCGAAGGATACATAAGTAAACAATTTAAACATTAAATAGGAAAGATACAGTGTTGAAGGAAAATTAGGCAGATTTTGGTTCAGTGAAAGGAGTGATTCCCAGAAACTATAGTAAGTAGAAGGAGCAGAGATGACAGTAAACCATGAGTTAGGTAACCAGATATCCCAGTTTGGGTAGAACTACTTTTTCAGTACCATACAGTATTTTTCTTGTTTTTCTCTGCTCAAACTTTATTCCTTGGAATTTTTTTTAGAGCAATGACAGAAACAGAAGAGTGTTCTAGCATGTCTAATAAGCACATGACTTAAAAAAGAAAGTATCTATTCTATTACATGACAACTCTATTTTATAAGATAAGCCATAGGAACTACAGCTTTCAAAAATCTCCACAAATCTCTACAGTCTTCTTTTTGTGAACAAAATCAGCTGATGGCATATATATAATGTGGACATTGTTCTCTCCTTTTCAGTAGTTGATGCTCTCATGAGAGTTTTCTGTAGGGTTTAGGAAAGCACATTCATTTAACACTTGACTTTAGAAAAATCAATTGTATCATACTTGCATACTCTAAAGGTGTACAGGCACTGAGCAAGCAGTGAGAATGGACACAGAAAATAGTGTTGGAAGTTTCTGATAGCTCTTCACGCACACAGCTGGAAACTCAGCATAGTTTGAAATGGGAGAGATTTATTGCACAAGGGTTCATATAAAAAAACTTATATTTTTTTAATAAATAACTTGTTCCTCTGAATTTGCCCTTTGACATACATAACAGGTTATTAATCAGATCCTTAAAAGAAAAAGCATTTTGGTAGAACTAAAAAAACCCACCCACTCATTAATTTCAGAGGCTACTTTTCAGAAGGGGCAAATTATGGATAGGAAAAAATGACAGATTTCAGCCTGCAGATTAGACATGAAGAAGAAGAAGAAAAAGAAATATAAATTAAGTATTTATTAAACCTGTGCCTGCTCAGATTTAAAGTCAATTAGAAAAGGAGTATATTTAATGTTAAAAATGCAGTAATTACTCTCTCTTTTCAGTAAAGGTATCTCAGTGCACATTTTCAAGACAAGAAGTATTGTTTCTTTAAAGCATCACAAATCTCTAGGGGAAAGGATTTCAAATTTGGTTCGATTTTGTACTGATGCTTTATTAGGACAGATCTGTTTAAAAAAAATGGGAGTGGGAGACAGCAAAAGACACATCACTAAATTCAGTTGGTGGAGAGAAACAGAACACAGGAACCAGATGAGTTGTTTTATTGTGACCCTGATACGTTATTTACAACAGTGTTTTAATTAAAATCTTTAAAATGTTAAGTTACCAAAAGTTAGTTCATTCAATGGTTGATACAAGCATCACTGGAAGCATATCAAAAGTGAGGAAAAACCCTCCCAGCCTTTTCTGCCTTGGGAAAAAAGCCTGTCTCTCTGAATTGTTGCATAGAAGGAAAGCAAAACTGCACTATTAGCTCAAAAGTTTGAAGTTATTCAGGAGGTTACATGCTAAAAACCCCTGCAATTCATGAGGAAGAATTTTCTTATTAGGGTCACATCCCTTTGTCCCCCATTTTAAATAAATAAATAAATAAATGCTTCTTCTATAGTTTCAAAAGTAGCTGTTTACATTAAATTGCTGAATTAGCTAAGGATGCCCATTAATCTCCATTCCAACCCATTGCCTTTATTGACCATGCAGCCTTTTATGTGCATGATAAGATAATTAAAAATTATACCAAAAAATATTTTTAAATTATAAACTTTAACATGATCTGAAATGAGTAGGTAAAGAAATCCAGAACTTCACAAAAGTACTTGGCATTAAAGGCCGTGGCACCAATGCTGAACTGCTGTTGGTAAGCACACTAAAGTGGAATCACTATTCCCTGTGAAATACTGGAGTACAAATGTGCAGCAAGCTCTATGCCATTCTTGGAAATTCAAAGCTCAGAATAACCTAAGAAGTTGTAAATGTTAAATCATCATTTAGTAAACAGAGATCTGAAGCACTGGGGAGAAAACATGCAGGTCCATGATGAAAAAGACTGGCCCACTGACAAAGTGGGTGTTTTGCCAAAGATATTCTTGTTTCTGTCTTTCCATAAGGATGAAATAGATAATACTGTTAGCATTTCTGTGCATAAAAAGTGATGGATATATTATATACTTAGTGCAGATCTATTAAACTTGGTTGCCAAACTGTTTCAGACATCATAAGGTACCATTATTTCTGTGTTATAGCTGTAGTGCATGCAGAGTGCTCTGCTCTAGCTTGTATTCTCATAAAAGAAAAAACATTTAGAAGTATATGTGTACTACTAAAATACTGTGAATCAATGCAAAGCAAGTTTTCCCCTTAGAAATTTCCCTCTCCTATAGTAAAGGACTTACGAATTAAGGATTTATGAATCTATAATAAAACCCTGAAATAACTGTGAACTTCTAAAACCACTGAAAGTACTGGAGTGCAGCTCATAACCAGATATTAAAAATTGCTAAATAATATCCTTTGACAAGTGCCACAGCATTTTTAGCAGAAATTAAGATCTAATTTTTTGTCTACTAGTGTATTATTAATGTCTTCGATTATCAATATCTTGGGAGTAGCAGCATAGTCTAAATAGTTGTAAGTGGCCAGCAAAAGATGGTATAATAAACTATTATTTTTGTTCTCAAAACACATTTGCCTTGAAAGCCCTAAACTCTTTTCCATATTTTTATGTTAGCCTTTGGTAGGTATGTCTGGTTTCATACATGATATGCCATCATACATGAGATGCCACTTATATTAAGCTTAATTTAAAAAAAGTCACCAGAAGCTATATGATCCAATTGGTGTAAAGAAACTCATTTTGAAACATGGTACCAGCCTGTTAAACAACTCTTAGAAGAAGTACAGAGAAGTATATTCTTAGACTCAAAGAAGTTCATATTTTTTGATACAAACTATAACTCGAAATTGCTTGTTTTTTCATGCTGTACAACTCAGAAGAAAATCCATATTTTAAATCAGTGAAAATATGAATACTAAAGAACCCAAAAGTGATGCAGAACACAAAGTGCAGAATTTTGAATCAAGAATACTAATTTTGTGGAATTTCTATTCAAAGGGGTAATTACATTGTAAAACATTTCTTCTTTGATTTGCGATATTCATAATAACAGATAAAAGATGCTGTATGCTTTCTGCTTCATGCCCATGCCCATGCTGTGAGATGCACTTAACATTTGAGTAATATTTAGCAACTAAATAATGTTCTTCCTATTTTTGT
This sequence comes from Eulacestoma nigropectus, assembly GCA_013397775.1. Taxonomy (NCBI): domain Eukaryota; kingdom Metazoa; phylum Chordata; class Aves; order Passeriformes; genus Eulacestoma; species Eulacestoma nigropectus. The sequence continues at coordinate 314,716 of VZTE01000957.1, read as the reverse complement.
GAAAGGACATCTATTAGAGCATCGCAGAAAGGCTGAGAAAATGCAGACAGCAAAATAATATATTTGGTATTTAATTCAGATGAATATTGATGTGAAAAGGAACAAAAGAGTTAGTACTCCATCCACATAGTAACTATCTGGGAAAGGTTAAAAAGCAATCCAGCTTTACCTAGATGCCCCATCCAAAAGATAAGCTTGGTAATGATTCTGGCAAGCATTTGCAATGAAACGTAAAGTGAAGTAAAAATGTTAGCAATGCACAGTTGTAGTGGCCCCATTTCTTACCCACCCTAATACCTAAAAACCCTCAGCAAGGCTTTCATCATTTTGTATCTCATTTATTGTAACGACCTTTCCCTGACTAATCCATTTTTCATTGCACATCTCTTCCCAGAATGCTGTTGCAAAATTCATTTCCACTTCAGTTTTACAGCACTACATGAGCTCTCCTTCTCCAATGTGTCCTGTATAAAGTGGGGCCTGTGTAATTTTACATTTCACATTGACATATGGGACAACAGTACTGGTGAATTTTATAAAAATTAAAATGTTCCATGAAACAGATAGTACTGACTTTGTGTTGCTTGGTTAATTTTGATGTAACAGTTGTGATCTGCATTAGCTCATTCTAATTTTTTTTCTGTTGGTTCATATTTGCAATCCATGCTCCATGAATTTAGAGATTCTGAATTTCGTCTTTTTAAAGCATAACGTTGAAATAATACATAGCAAAACAATTTCCATTGCCTTTGCATGTTGCAGATTTCTGTATGAAATGTCATAAGGTAAAGGGTTTTATCAGCTTGCTTTCTAATGACTGACTGCTTTTATAAACTTTTAATAAATGACTGCTTTTAAAAATTCCTATCACAGATAGTTATCTTTAAATATATCTATTAAAAATATAATGTTTCCCAAGGTTGTATGCCATAGATAAATATTTACTCTTGTTTTAAGAGTTCAGCAATGTTTAATTTGAGCCTGAGTGAGCACATCTTTCTCCTCTCTTTCTCTCTGTATATGTAAATGTGTGTATGTATCTGTGCACTGTATTTATATTGGTTAATTCCATATTGCCCAATGTTCCATAGACTGCCACTTGTGCTTTTAAATTCCAGAGGTTGTTTTATGCTTGCAAGAATTGGTGAGCAAATAAACTGAATATTTTGGACTGAGCTACATTACAGGATTGAGGTCAGTAAATTCCATTCCATCAGTATTTCTGAAGAAGTGTTTCCTCCAGGAATTTTGTGACAGGACTGTCCTGGTTTGTTCTACCACAGCATTATCTCAGTTGTTTTATTTTGTGTACTAACTTACAAATTAACATTTAGGAATTGTTTAATTATTTTTATAGAGTTACTCAAGACTCTGTGGATTAGCAGAGATTCAAGAAAAAAAGATCCTGAACTCCTACTATACATTTAAAGTTGAGGAATTCACCAGGTTTTTTCACTGGTAATAACATCTTCACATTTACAAAAGAGTACACAATTGCCATACAATATACCATTGAAATAGGTCCTCCTTCTTTGAAATATTAGTGCCAAAACATCTAAGCTTATTATTTATACACTTTTGAAGTCACCTGCCATCCTTTACTGTTTTAAACAACAATGCTGTATGTGACTTAGAGTGGTTTAATTAATTTGCTCATTGCTGAAAGAAACGTATATTCTATAATCCTTCCCAAATTTATTATGCATATTATATGACGAACATAAAGTCATAAGAATATAAGGAAATCTAATTTCTGCTTCCAGTAGGTAAATCCCTGCACCTTATTCTGTGTCCCCACTCAACTATCCAAAATGGTTTTCTAATTAAAAATGTGGTAATTATAACAAATGTGCATATCTTTTTCTTCCACATAGTGTTACAGTTTCTGGATTTTGTTACTAGCTCTTAGCTGTGAAATAGGAGTGAAAAACAGTTCTAGCTAATAGCAAGCTCAGTTTTATAAAAATAAAGACAAGGAATTGGAACACTAAGGATTCCTGCTCTGGTCTCTCTGAATTACATTGTGCTCAGAGAAATTTCGTGTAGTTGCTTATATTATACTTTTTATTATGTGTAACAAAGAAACAATTCCTAAGGGCTTAGGAATCATTTGCAAAGGACTTTGAAGTCCTTGGATATCCAATGCCCAGTGATCCCCTTGTTGCCTTTTTTGTGTTATGGGGCATGACACCAGAAATATTAACACTCAGGAACTGTCACTGGAAACAGCGGGATATGAAAAATATCCCCCCAAACCCTGAGTGCCTGGTGAGGATCGAACTATGGCTCCCCTGGTGATCTCTGTCTCCCTGCTGGTGTCAACTGCACCCTTGCATGCCAGCAACAAGGTGGGTGGCAGCTAACTTCCTCAGGTATTTTAATATATCAGCAGTTTGCAAGTTTCATTTACCCCACAGCTTAACATTATGACTCCATTAAATCCCCCAAATTATACTCAGATGCCTCAAATTATACTTAAATAACACAACAGTGACGTGACTGTAATTAGTGCACTAATAGGCTTGGTGAGGGTGCCAGGCTCCATATGAGTAATGAATTGAAGTAACAAAATACATAACTTACTATTAGAATTATTTATTGGAATAATAACAACAATACGTAACTCATAAATTGTGTAATGAAAAGTGACATGGGAAGTACACCAACAGCTACAACACAGAAGAAAATACTTCCGTTTTACTCAGCAATTCAGCAAATTACAGGACAATGTCAAAATTTATTATTTTTATTCTTTCAGCATTTTCTGACAAAAAAAGTCTGCAGACAGTGTTCTGTGGTGGCTCTTAGTCTCAGGAACACAGTTCATGGCTTCCCTACGGCAAACAGAAGAGCTGATGATCCTATGGCTGCACTTCATCTGGGGAACTACAGGGGTGGCTTCAGTGAGAAGCTGCTGGAAGCTTTCCTACATTTGATGGAGCCAGTGCCAGCCAACTTTGAGATGAACCCGCTGCTGGCCAAGGCCAAGGCCATCAGCAAAGCTGGGAGCATTTCTGGGATAACGTGTTTAAGTGAGGAGAGAAAGGCAAAACTACAGCAAGAGAGGAGAGATTCAGATTTGGTTTATTTCTTTTTATCCTACTGTGGTTTGATTGGCAATAAATGAAACTAATTTCCCCAAGTTTCTTATCAGGCAGAAAATGTCAGAGTTTCATGTCTAAGTTTCCCCTGTCTGGAAGAGGATAGAAGAGGAAAAAACTACTTCACTCTTTCTGGAGCTCTGGGCTTTGCACTGCATGAAAGGCTGTTGTACTTCCAGCCATGGATTTCTGCAAGTCAAGAGTGGGACTTGCAGAGCCTACAAAGTATCTGCTTTGCAGCAGGCCATTTTTAAGAACGGTATCCGCTTAATTTGCTGGTAACAAGCTTGCTTGTAACAAGCAGGCTGGGAAGGAAGCAAGATTTACTTTTGTCTAACATTAGGCAGGAAAGCAGTAAAACTAGATGGGTTTTAGAATATTTGGGACGTAAGTATTAAAACAAACGTGAGGGCTATTAGTGTGAAAAAGTAATTCTGTTGGTGTTAGTCTCTTAGAGGAATCCCACAGTCTTTTGAGACGAACATCTAGCTTCTTCAAGGGAGCTGGAAGAAAGACATAGGAATTCTGCATTAAATGTTCGCTAAGGAACTGCTGGTGGGGTGTCCACATTTGTGTGTCCCATTCAATTCCCCTGGAAAACATCCTGTTCCTCCAAGTTTCAAGGAATGTGTGTTGTGGTGAGAGATCAGCTCAGTGCCCCGAAGGAGGGAAAACATCAAGTGACATTATTAGGCACCAGACAATTTAGAAAGGGAGCAGGATGAATGCCTCCACTTCGAGAGAAAGCGTCGGAGTTGTTTCTCCCCTGAACGACTTGCAATCTCTTGCTCCTCTCAGAGCCGGAGGAGAGCCAGCAGCAGGAGTCCTTCTGGTTCTCCAGTGAAGGCAACGTGGTATGGGCCCTTTGACAGTCAGGATCCTGTGCATGTTCAGCTGGAGGCACCTTACAGAGAAGCACAGAGAAGACACAGAGCCGTCCCTGCACTGCTTTGCCCTGTCCAGAGGACTGACAAGAAATGCCCCGATGGGAAGGTCCTCAAAGCAAACTTGCACCAGAAGAAGTAAAAGAGGCAAAGGTGGCCACAATCCCTGTTTATGTCCCCTGCATCCCCTGGGGTTCTGCATGGAATGTTGGGCTGTGCCAGTAGCAACCGGCGTTGTCTCCTGCTCCTGCAGCCGTTGGTGGAACACTGGTGGACAACCGGTGGAGCAGCAGCTGCAGGATCTGCTCCTGGGCTGTCCCTGACCAGCCACCTCCTGGTCTCAGCACCAGATCTGGCCTCTGGGTCGACATCCTCATCTCTTCATCTACCATCTGGGATCCCCAGAGCACTTTGGGACTGTCAAAGGTAAGAAAATCCCCGTTTACCCTCAAACCACTAACAGAACTCAGGAGGCTCCAGTTGGCTGTCCCGCCAACCACAACAGACATGGTCTGTGGTTATTTTCGCCAGAAGAGGTTACAGACGAAAGCAGGGTCCACCTTCTGTAGGAATAATGATGCCTTCAGCGGAAATACAGACTTTTCCATAGAGGACATAAAGAGCTGTCACAGTGCAGTTTCAGATCCTCGTCCACTGAGGATTAAACCTGATTAAATGTTCTTGGTACCCATTTAAGTCCTAAAACAATGTCGTGGTGACCCCAAAACAATACTGTCATTACTGAGGAGTTTAGGGGTTCAGTGGTGACAAATCCTGTTAGGCCCTGGCTCTGCTCACACCTCCTCCAAAGCTTTAAAAACCAGAATGATGGGACTTCTCCTCTGCGATCCCTGTTGTTCAGGGGATGTAAGCGGTTTGCCAGACTTGTCCTCCAGTACTGGCTTTCACCTACAAAAATGGTCTGGTTTCAGCGATTCTTATTTACTTACATACTTTCGTAACTTACTGATACATTATATTTTAATATCTTTATAGATTTTTTTTCCACCTGCATTGGATCTCTTTTCTGTAGATATATTGGTATAGACTTGTCTATGTTTTCCAATGCCTGTAGGGCTGGTTCTGCCACATGGTCAGAGGCAGCTGGGAAATCCCATCTTAAATGGTCTTTCTGAAGAACAGAATCATAGTATCACGGAATTTTCTGGGTTGGAAGGGACCCACAAAGATCATCGAGTCCCGCTCCTGGGACTGTCAGGACTGACAGGACTGTCCTGTCCTCTGCTCACAGGACAGCCTCAAGAATCACCCTGTGCCCAAGAGCAATGTCCAAAGAATTTCTGAGCTCTCTCAGGCTTGGTGCTGTGGCCCCTTCCCTGAGGAGGCTGTTCCAGTGCCCAGCCATCCTCTAGGTGAAGAACCTTTCTCTAATATCAAACCTAAACATCCCCTGGCACAACTTACATGCCATTCCCTTGGGCCTTCTTACTGGCCCCAAGACTGAAGGGAGTAGTGCATACCCTTCTGCTTCCCCTCTTGAGGAAGCTGCAGACTACTAGAGGGTCTTGCCTCAGAAGTCCCAAGTGCAAAACACAGCAATTACACCAAACTGAGGGGAGCTGGGACAGAAGAGTTCGTGGCTTGCAATGATGAGGATGCGAAGGAAGGCTACTGACCCATCTTGGCAGAATGATTTTTATCTGGAGCATTGTTTTGATTTCTTTCAGGTGGAAAAGAGAGGAACAATGAAAAGGAAAGCAAGAGCCCACGTTCGGCCGTGAGTTTTGGCATAGGGATTAAAGGACGGCAAATTTGGGAATGGCGAGGAGGGGAACTACTATTTCAGAGTTGGGGTGGGATTGGTTCAAGCCTGTGGGTCCACGGGATGTCCCTCTTGACCACTTGCTTTTCTCACCTCCACTTCCTTCTTCCTTTAGACACATCAATGTTGGCAGTGACTTTCAGGCTGAGCTCCCTGAGCTGCAGACCAGACCACCAAGTGAGGATGAAGAGCCTGCATCCCTGGTCTGGAAGCCCTGGGAGGATGATGACTCTAACATGGAAAAACCTGACAGAGGTAGCTGTCAAGCTTTCCTTCCACCCCTGAGATGCTCGGGTTTGGAAAACGCTCATTGTTTGGTAAAAAGGCAGCTGTTCCCATGCTCTGCTTCTCTCCTTGTCTTGCCCATCTTCCCGCGTGGGAGTGTTAGAGGGAAGGAGAATGGTCCAGTTTTGCAGCAGAGCAGGAAAAACAACAACTTTCCTGCTCTCTGAATTGCTCGGGGGCATTTGTCTCTGAAAGAGGGGAGATTGGTCCCCACTTCTCATTACCAAAGCTGCTTTGAAGGGAGAGCCAGCACTACACGGGCCTTTGGTTCTGCTGCCCCTTTCTTTGCCATCCTTTTCATGCTCTCCAACCTGTTGCCTTTAGCTCTTGTGCTTTCCTTCACCCTTGTATCGCAGCCTTTCCCCTTTCTTGGCTCAAGCCTGACTTTTGGTGGGTTTTTGTTGTGCTTGTAGTAAGAGAACTGCTGGACATGGCCATCTCCCGTGGCATTCCCGGGGCAGCAGCTAACCTGGAGCTCGCCCTGCACTGCCTGCACCAGGCACAGGGCAGTGTTCCGGTAAGAAGCAGCTATTTGAGTGCAGAGAAGAGTGGAAAGGGAATTAATAAGGCCTGGGCACCGGGACAGCCTTTCCTGGCTGCTCTTTGAAGAAGGGAGTTAACAAGAAGCGGAGCACCCGCTGCCTGCTATGTCTCCTCCAGCTGCGGCAGGGATGAGCCCAAATGGCTCGAGCAGGGAGAAAGTCCGTCTTGGAGGCGCTGGCGGAGGGTCCCACAGCTTGCTCCCTTGTAAATCTGCTGGCGATGTGTGTTCTCTAAGACATTTTGGGTTGGACTGAGGGGAAATTCCCAGAAGCCTCAGCAAGCTGAGGCAATTCTGGGTGCGGGATGAGCAAAATCATTGAGTTGTTGAGCAAAGGCCCGCTCCTGGGGAGCAGGATCAAAGGGTTGGGGAGCAAATCACAAGGTTTGACCCATATGAGACCCAGTGGACTGAATCCCTGAAGAGGCAAAGTAGCTGAAAGGCAGCATTTATGTTTTTTGCCTCCTCTTTACATGGTGGGGAAGCTAAAGCCTTTTTCCTTTGATCTTGCAGGAGGCTCTGGAGATGTTGCTCTCGGGGGGGCCTCCAACACCTCAAGGCCATCCCTTGTCTGATTATCATTATGCAGGTAATCAAAGCAGAGCTTGTTCCTTCACTGACAGACACTGCCATCCCCTTAATTGCCATGTCAAGCTTTTATGGTTAAACAAATAACACAAGAACAAGGTCTTGTCTTCTCTGGGGGCGGGGAAAGCAGCAGCATCTACTCCTTCAGTTTTACCTGTTCTCCATGCTTTTTTCCCTGGGGAGTGCCTGCTCTTGTCTTCACTGCTTTCTGAGGGAGCAGAGATGCAGAAGGGTGAACGATGAATGGCGCTGATTTTGTTTTGGCGGCCAGTGGGATCTATTTCAAGTAGATAGAGGGATGAATTTACTTGCTGCTCTTCATTGCCAGACTCTGATAGATGGACATCTGAGGAGAAGGAGGCCTTCCAAAAGGCTTTTCACACCTATGGCAAGGATTTTCACCTCATCCAGAAGCAGGTAAAGCCATAGGACATTCTTTACCCTGGTAGACAATCAGAAGGAAATTATGATTATTTCTGGTACCAAATACCGGAATACAGTCTCTCTCTTCTCAAATACCAAAAATGTAAAAGTAATAATGAAACAGGACACCAAAGGCCTGTGTGAAAGTGGTGATTCTGCCTCTCCAGCCCTTTTCCCAAGCTGTTTTGGAAGACGAAGGTTTATTCTCTGTCAGATCTGTCTCATAGGTGTGCTGGCAATGTGTTCCACAACAACATTGTCCTGGGATAATTGGAGTGAATGTGGGAAAGAAAAACTGTGCTAGATGGATTTGTTGTTGATCTGTGCAGTAAATGTGTTACTACATGGCATAATACACAGCATATTACATTGCATAATGACTCTTCTACTCCTTATTTATTTCATTTTACTCCCTACTCAATTTAGTCTGTGTTTTTTACTTCCTCGTTTACTCCATAATCTAGTTTTTCTCCAATGCACCCTACAGGATGGCCATTTTAAATTCCTTCTTTTTGTCTTCACAACAGATTCAGAGTAAGACCGTGGCACAGTGTGTGGAGTACTACTACTCCTGGAAAAAAGAAAATAAACTTGCCAGCACTCTCACTCAGGTGAGTGGGAAGAAAATCAAGACGTGCCAGGAGGGTCGAGAAACTGGGAAAAGGGGACAAAACCTGCTGGGGAGCTGTGTGAGACGCCGCTCGGCCAGGAGCACATCATCCCATGCACTGGGAAAGGCGCAGCAGAGGCTGCCCAGGGCTGCATTGTGCTGCTGCTCTGAAATACTGAATTCTAGAGCATAACTCTGACCCAGCAAAGCAGCTCTATCACCAAAATGGGCTTTGACTCAGTACAGACTTGGTTCTCAAGTGCTGGCACCCTTGCTAATTCCAATCAGATCCTTAATTCCCTACTGCTTGCTAACATCAATAATCCTGGGGCCACTGCGTTAATGGAGATGCTGCAGATTTTCGGGGATCTTTTGTATCATCCCAGTGTACTCCCCAAAAAGGAGCTGCTGGTGCTGTGGCTCTGCTAAAACTTTCATTACCAGCAAACAGGAATTTGGTTCACAGAGAGAGATTCTTTTGGGTAGTAGAAACTGGGTAATGGTGTGTCTTCACTAATTTGACTGAATTTAAAACCCATTCCCCAGACATTTGTGGAGGAAAAATATGGATAAATAGATGTTAGGCCGAGAGGTATAAATAAGAAGTGGAGATCTATAGATACCCACATATTTATCCCACCACTCTGGGCAGTAGAAAGGGGGTGTTTTTTCCCCCAAGTGCTGTGTTTGCACCTCGCCTCACCCCGTAGCCAAATCCAGCCATTTTCTCAGCTCTTCAGGGTTCGGAGGAATTTGCTTGGGGTGATATATTTTTGCGCTGGACACTCTGATTTCCAGCTTTCTGAGAGGAAGGAAAAATTCATAAGGATTCTTTGATTTCCAGACTGTGGGCGAACCAAAGAGGAGCAAAAGCCCTCCCAGAGAGGAGAATGGGGAGACAGGGAAGAGAAGCCGCAAGAGGGCCCGCAACGCGGAGTGTCCCTGCTGCCAACCGCCCCAGCCACCCCATTCGGCGGGAGGCCCCTTTCCGTGCGGGCAGTGCAAACGGTGCGGAAGTTCTTCCTCTTTCTGCTAAAAGCCTGGGGCTTTCGACTAAAACAGGCTGACCTTTTCAAAGGCACCATGAGGGAAGCTGAGGGCAGTTGGAGGATCACCCCTCGCAGCCGTGTTCAAAGCTACAACCCACTTTAATCCCAAACAGCTTATTTAAACCCCAGCATTCAGAATGAAACCCTGCCATGCCCCAACATGACACAATTCATACAAGTAGGAATAGGAACAACCAAAACTTGGTTTGATGGTGCTGATCAAATTAAAAATAGGATGAACTGAAAGGAGGAAGAAATTTGAAGGAAGTGAAACAGGAAAAATCAGATTCATGGTGCTGCTCAATTTAAAAATATGTCGCAGCCTGAAAAGACAGAAATTCATATAGAAATGGAAATCTCAGAGCTTGTTTTAAAGGTGTGTATTGAATTAACAGTGGATGGTCTGTTTTCTGTCTTCCAGGGTATTTGAAACCATTAAGGCAAGGAACACACATAGGAGAAGACATCGCCCACGGAAGGAAGCAGAGCCTCTTCCCAAGAAGAAAAGACCAAATTAGCCCTGGAATTGTCCAGGGCTAGCAAGAGTTAGCTGCCAAGAGGACTAGATGGAAATAAGATTGTTTCTTAAGTTTTTAGGGTTGTTTATTCTTCTATTTAGTTTACGAGTTAGGCATTTCTCAATTTATTAGTTAAGATTCACTAGTATTATTGAAGAATTATTAGTATTATTAGATTTATTAGTAAATGTAAGGGGCTTGGTGTTGTTTGCTATGTTCCATCTTTTGTCATTAAACTAAAGTTTGTTCCATTTTGTCTTCTTGTCTGTATGAAATCACTCAAGCAATGTTTGTGGCATTTGTTTGGTGTTGCAAACACAGCATTTGCCCTGAGAGAAGAACCTAAGCACATGCGTCCTTCCGCAGGTTCAGCCCCTTGCTCAGCTGCTGGGAGTTACAAAGGTGTATCCCCATTACTGCCAAGGAAATAATGGTGGGGTTTCATCCTTTGATTCCTAAAGATCTCGAGTGGGAGTGGAAAGGGAAGCTTTGTTTAATTCAGTGAATTGGATCTAAATGAGTGGTTTTGTCTCATTATACTTGGAGGGATAAAAGCCAGTTTTTAGGTTTAGGTTTTTAGTCCTTTTTGTTGCCAGGACACATGGCTTTGTTTAATTTTGGTGGGCAGATGCACTTGACCACCTTTGGGAACTTTTCTAACCTCTCTGATCCTATAAAATTAATATCCACATTCAGTACAAAGAAATCAGTAGTTCAGTTCCAGTTTCTCTTTATAAAGGACCAACCTCCTGCTCTGGGCCTCGACCAACCTCCTTAGCTAGAGCAGAGCGGGTGTGAACACTATCCTCTCACTTCTCTCAGCTTGTATTTGCACCAAAGAAGCATCAAAGTCACTCCTTTATCTCGCCCAGTATATGGCATTGCCTGGCAAGGTTTTGGTAGCAGAGGCTGGGGAGGATGGAGAGGGGGCGAGGGAGGGGGGATTACCAGGCTGGTTCTGGGAGGCTGCCAGAAGCTTGCCCATGTCGGATGGAGCCAGTTCAGGTGGGATTTGGAGCCTGCTCTGCAGTGGGCGTTGTTACAGCTGCCCCCTTAATTTGCTGGTGTGCATGTAACAAGCAGGCTGGGAAGGAAGCAAGATTTACCTTTGTCTAACATTAGGCAGGAAAGCAGTAAAACCAGATGGGTTTTGGAATATTTGGGACTTAAGTATTAAAACAAGCATGAAGGCTATTAGTGTGAAAAAGGATTTCTGTTGGTGTTAGTCTCTTAGAGGAATCCCACAGTCTTTTGAGACGAACATCTAGACAAACATCTTCAAGGGAGCTGGAAGAAAGACATAGGAATTCTGCATTAAATGTTTAAATGTATAATTGCTGTAAAGCAATTTTCTTTCCCACAAGTTTCTATTATCTATATTTTCATTCAAGTTTTGGGTGAATTAAGTGTTAGTTTTTGATACAACTTTTCTTATCAAGATTAGTATTATTGTGATCTCTCTATATTAATATTTATATTAATATATAACTTCCTCTGCTCCTGAACAAAAGCTTGCCCTAAAACCCAATCACTTTCAAATAATTGCAAAAGAGGAATTTTAATATGTATTCTAGTTTTTGTATGTTGGAGGTAGCCATTTCATTATATTTTAAAGGTATTCTCTTGCAGCCATGAGAGACTTAAATATTTAAGGTAGATATTCTCATGGGCCTATTTTCATCTAACAGTTGAGGTTAATTTTATTCCTATTAAATCCTAATTTCTGTTGCTTCATATGTCTTCCTGTTTTCATAATACATTTTCAATTAAATAACTTTCTAAGTAAAAAAAAAACCCCTCTATATTAGTTATGTACTTAGAATAACAAAAATACAAATCAGATGGCTCCACACATGAAGTGAGAAATGAAGCAACGAAAGATATAGCATATAGTAATTATAATAAATGGCTTAACTGGAAATTTGTAAAATTAGTACCTCATCACTCATTTTGACTTGCTTGTCTTATTTAGATGGAGATGTCTCACAGCTTTGCTGTAATTTAGCTTTAATAACATCTCTGTTAAGTAGATGCCTGTTGAACAGACAAGCATTACTTAAATAATGACATTTCAGCAGTGAATTAACTTTCTCCTCTGCAATTAAGTAGCTGTCCATCACATTCATCAGCTCACTAAATCATCTTTTGGTATCTTCATTATTACGTATTAGCCACCTACAGTGGTAGGCCATGCATTAACTCCTTTCCAGGACTAGGTTTGAGTCCTTTACATACTGATGGTACTGGGGAAGAGAGAGACGATAGTGGTAACTACTCAAAAATCTGAGGATGGGTGATTTTTAGGGTTATGAAGGACAAAGGCATGTACTTGACTGATACAGTAATGAAATGCTAGGTTTTTATAATGGTGTCTCGTGTCTACAAATGTTTTACTCACATTGCATATACATCTACAAGCTTAATATTCTGCTCCAGATTTGTTAGATTCAGGTTAATTTTATTTTGCAGTGTTCTTTTTGGGACAGAGAACAGGGAGAATAGGATAAAAGGTATATGATGCTTTCTTCAAATTCTTCCATGTTACTCACAGTAAATGTTTTCTAAAACCTGAAATTCACAGAATCACAGTTGTAAAAGGCCAGGTAAAACCATGAGTTCAGTGATTTAGATTTCTCATGTACCATGGACCACAAAGCTTTACATGGTTAATCCAGTTTTGAAACAAACATGTCGAGTTCAAACCAAACAAGAGGAGAAGAAAATAACCATTTAGTCTTCATCCGAATACACTTCTAAATTTTTTTTTTTGTTGTTCCAGTGACTAACCACTTCAATTTTGACAGAGAAATGGCTTATTTTTTATTTTATGGCTTTAATTTCAATTCATTACTGTTGTACTTACTGTTGGGTAACTCCATTCTTCATTACCTTTTATTTTGCCCTGATGAGATACAAGTACATCCTAATAAAGTCATCTTTCATCTTTCTTTTGGTTACCCAGTCAAACTGAACTGATAGAATTCTAAGTTTCTCTAAGGTTTTATCTTTTTTTTTGGAGTTGTTGAAAAGTTTTGTTTAGTCTCTTTCATATTCTTCGTTGTTCACTGAAATACACAGACTAGTTAAGGTTGGATGGGGCCACTGGTGATCAGCTAGTCCAACCTCTCTGCTCAAGTAGGGTCCCCTACACCAGTGGTACTGAGGAATGTGTGCTGACAGCTTTTGAATATCTCTGGAGAAGGAGACTCTACAACCTCTCTGGGCAATCTGTTCCAGTGCATGGTCACGTGTACACGAAAGAAGTTCTCCCTCATGTTCAGGTGGAACTTCCTGTGCATCAGTTTCTGCCCATTACATCTTGTCCTATTGCTCAGAATCACCAAGAAGAGCCTGGTCCATCCTCTTGGCACCTTACCTTCAGAAATTGATAGACATTGATGAGGTCCCCTCTTAGTTGTATCTCCTTGAGGCTGAACAGGCCCAGTTCCCTCAGCCTCTTCTTGTAAGAGAGATGCTTCGTCAACCTGCTGGCAGTGCTAAGCTATTGCTAATGCTTATATGATTTAATTTTTTAAAAAATCACATTTTTTATATTGATAGCAGAACTGAACATTTTAGTCCTGTAGTTACTACTACTTCTTTTAACTACTTTCTTGAAATACAGCCTAGGACGCCACAGAAATTACAAATTTCATACTAGTTGTGTAACAAATAATTTGACTTCTCTGTTTTCTGTTTTCCCTTTATCCTGGGACTAGAATGCTTTCCAGAATATTTGCCTGCCGTTCTTCCTCTCGTTTCCAAGGGTTCTCAAGTGTACCATGACAGCATATTCCAACAAGTCTTCAGACAGATGGTCAGTTATAGCAAAGAGAATCTGCAAATATGCCTTAATTTTAAAAATAGTATCTCTCTTCAATCTTCATGTCCTTTTGGTGGTGCTAAGGTCTGTTCCATAATCAATGAAACCAAAATTATAGCTCTCTTGGAAATAGCTTCTCTTAATAATTTTTTTTCTTTTTAATTTGGGATTTTATAGGTGTTTGTTTTGCTGCAAAATTGTTTCCAAAAGCATTACCATCATCATTTGACACACATTTCTGTGTGCACTGAACATCTTTCTGCATACCAAATTAGGTAGTACATTTCTAAAAGTTTAGCCAAGCTGAGCAAAGAATATCTGTTTGTTAGTTCCTTGTGATTCAAATACAAATATGAAAATTATGTTCATATAATCTAATAAATGAATAAAGTCATTGTCTTGGGGTAGCTTTATGATGTGTATCCCCTATTGCCTGATCTATGCCCAGACATGAATCCTGTGCCTTTCTGTGCCTTTAAAACTGGATCCGAGAGAAAGGGAGAAAAAAACCCCGAGTGGTTTTGTGTTCAAAAACACAGAGATAACTCGCTCGCCTCTCCTCAGCTCAGCTCTCTGCAGCAGGGAAGAGAGTGGCATTCTCCTGCTTTTCTAGCTAGCTTTTTCTTCGTTAGCTAAAGCGAGGAGTTTTCCTGGAACTTCGGTTTCTTCTTCTACTCTTCTGGAACTGTTCAGAACGCCGTAACATCAGAACCTTACCGGGAGGCCTTTCCACTGAGGCCCAGAGGGGCCCACGCCGACCAAGCTCCGGAGAGGAGAAAGCCACACCCACAAAGGACTCTGAAATTTACCAGGTTCTCTCCACAGTGAGAGGGTTTATTATTTAGCATTATTCTTTTGCCCTGCCTGCGTGCATTGTGTTTGTTAAATAAATAGTTTTTTTCCTTTTTCACTTTCCCTCCAGGAATTTTCTTTCCAAACCTGGTGGGGGAGGGGCGGCTGAAACCTGCCTTCTTTGGAAGGGACATTCCTCCTCGAGCATTTCCCTTAATTTGTCTCAAACCGGGACAGTCATGCATTTTTTTTCCTGAAACATATAGTGACTACAGTTTTTCAAGATTTGCAACAGGGACACACTAAGTTAAGGTGGTAGAAATAGTGATATTTTCCTCATTAAGATACATTTTTCCAAAGCTAGATTTTGTTGATTAAGAGATTAGTTATATGCATTCATACGAAGCAAATTACCACAGTATCTCTGGTAATTTTAAGATAAATGAAAACAATAAACAAAGAAACAATTTACTAGGCAATCTGCACAATAGAATTATTAACAATTAAGTAAGTAGAGAAAAATATCTTGTATTTCTCCTTTTAGGCAATAGCCTATAGGGGATCCTGCCACTTATTGAATTGTGCATAGTTAATTATAAAAGCTTGGAGCCATAAAATTGAAATTCCATCTTTTTGCAAGTAGATCAAGGTCATGCTTAAGAATAATTTAGAAGTAGTACATTGCAGAAAGGCTGTCCTGGAAGAGAAGCAACGAGCTTCATCCTCCAAGAAACACATCTGAAAATTTTAGATTAGTGGACGTCAAAGGGTCGGATGGAAGAGGCAGATAAATTTAAATACGTGACACATAGGACCAATTAAGTTCTTGCAAAACACAACAACTCCTTGAATTTCATGCCTTCTGACAGCAAAGAGAGTGATGTTCATTTCAGTCACATGTTTGGAGGCTGTGTATTAAAATGAATAGCCAAAATTCTAGGAGATTTTTACTGTCCCAGATAAAGCGGCTAAAATAGTTTAGCTAACTTAATCCACCCCTCTGTAATAATTTTTCTGGGATAATCTAAATTTGTGCTATTAAGTGAAAGAAGAGTTGGGGTTTTTTTTAACTGCAGGTTCATTAGCTTTAACCTCAATTTAGTTACTATTTTAATATCAAAAAAAGACATCCAGTAAACAATAAGACATTTTTAGAAACTTAACCTCTGAACTGAATAACTACCACTATTAGCAGTTGGGCTGTTGTAAAAAAATCTTAACAAACCAATTTTTGACAACAGTTCTCTTCTCCCTGTGCAGAATGGCCTAAATGACTCTATTGGTAATTTTCCTCTTTCCATCAACTTTTCTCAAATGAAAGCTGCAGTTAAGAGTAAACCTCTCCAGTTCTATATAAAAAGTTTTCTCAGTTGGATCTGATAAGCATAAACCAGGAGGTATTTCAGGCCCTCAACTAAGTTCTGTTTAACTTTTTTCCATACATTATTATGTTAAAACACCAAAAGCTGTAAACAGCATAGTATTAAATTTTACACACCTAATTTTATGGTAGGAAATACTGAGTTTGAAATAGTGATTCCAATTCATCATCCCATTATTTCCCACTGGTTCTACAAGTTCCATTTACCTTGTTGTCTGGTGCATTTTTGGTACTGAAATAGGAAATCCAGTTCAGCTCAAAAGTACAAACTTAAATGGTTTTGTAATTTCATCATGCTTCAGTTTCCTGGTGCAACACATTATACTTGATATTTATCACATAACCATAAGACTATTTGATTCACAAACAATAATCACATATCATAGGCACACTCGTGTTCAAAAGCTAGTTTAGGTAGCTGTAGTTTAGGTATTGTTCTACGTACTACTGTATTATAGCATATGACTCTCTTCTATTAGGCTGCTCTTGCTTCATGTGGTAGAGAACCAGGATGCCAGCTGAACTCCAAACCTTATTACTAAAAATGTATCAAGTGGGTCAGTCAGGATGTGAAGCCAAAAAAAAAGAACCACTGCAAAACTGTTCTGTGGTGTCTGATCTGCGCTCACAGAAGCAGTCTGTGACCTGAAACACACATTGTTGTAGCACTGCAGATTGGCTCCTTTTGGCTTCTTGCTGCCTGGGGGACAGGATAGATAGTGGTCTTTCTGGGACCACTGGGATAGTCTGTGGTCTTTCTGTATGAAACAGCCTGTCACAGTTTGGCTGATAAGAAAAGTGTTTCATTTAAAGTCACGTTCAGCTCCTCTAGGCAGGACTGGTTTTCCTTAGAATCAATTCTTTACCTACCAAATCTATAACCAGTCTGTGCTGAAGGAGGTTTCTGCACATACCCCAAGGTAAAAGGATAGCATTTTACTGTGTAAGCCTGTCTCATTCTGGGTTTTGCTGCTTAAATTCCGGAAGTATTAACACTGCATTAACAAAACTTACTTGGATTGTTCATCTTGAGGGTTTCTTAACAATGAAGTTAATTTTGAAATACAAAACTGCATTAGCTGGAGTTTTCTTTAGTTATTGTTCCACAACTGGTTTTCTTTTATGTGGAAAATGCTGCATGTATATGAAGAAAGTAATTAAATTAACATAAGCTAGCATTATAATGTTTATGCTCTCACTGATGTGGAATAGTATTGCAGAGATTTCTGTGAGTATTGTCAAATATACTACTTCAAATCAATTACTCTTCACTTTCAACTTCAACAACCTGTTGGAATACAGTGAATGGCTGACAAGCCAATGAATGTTACAAGGACCAACAAAAAGCTATTTTTTTTTGTATGACTGGTATTTTGCAGAGTGTGAGACAGCAATTATAAATCATCTGGGGTAGCAGGGATTATGTACTCACAGCATCAAACCTCTGAGCAAAATTTACCTGATACAATTCAGCACAATGACATTTGAAGAAAGTGGATGTGTTGGATATAGGAATCTGCATAGGTCAGTTTTCACAATGAATACAGATTATCATAAAATAACAACATAAACCAATGATCCATTGGAAAATGCCATTACAGAAAAGTTAAAATTGTCACATAAATGAAACAGAACAATTTATCCATAGGATTTCAGGAAATTAATGGCAGGTAATTACTTAAAATTTCACTTCTTTGTAGTAACTATAATGTCCATGCATACATACATATAATTCTGCCATCTTCTCACTGGCAAAACAAATAAAATCTTCAGATAATAAGCAGAAACAGTGATTTGCAAAAACATGAAATCTGTCACTGATTGCATTCCTGAAAAGGCTTTCCAGGCTGTAACATATGACAGAGTAAGTTCCCTTTCTAAACTTTTATTCATGCAAGCAATCCTTGCTCATATAAATAACTACAATGAAGTTAATGTGTCTACTAATGAACATATACACAAACCAGACCCCACTATACTGGTCATCCCACATCATAGAAGAGACCTAGAATGAAAAAGGTTAGTTTTTACATTGGATACTGTGAGCCTGTGTAACACACAGGTCTGTGAAAAAGTATGTTTAAAGCCTACTTTGATGCCTTTTTAGAAAAGCAGTATTGTATTTAGGTAGTTGTGAGAAGATTAAAATACAGATAATATTTTGAACATAATGGTTGATTATTTAGATCGATATGCAAAGCAATGCTCATATTTGTATTAATATAAAAATCTTTCATAGTCACATCACTGATAATCCTTCTTCTATGCAGCAGTTAACCAGGGAGTGTATTTGTGGTCCCTTGGAAATTAAATAAAGGTAGTGTGTTGCTTTTTCTCTGTGATATTTAGGAATGGAAAAGTTTTCACAGTGTCAAAAATTCAAATATATTAATGGACTCAAGTAATTCTTCCCCATGACTTCTTATTAAAAAACCCCAAACCACACAATGTAAACTTAGTATGTTAAAAATGTAACAGTGTCTAAGGGTACAGATTAGCTTGGCTCTTAATCAGGTTTGCTTTTTAATCTTGGTTTTTTAAATCTGCTTAGGTTGAAGACAGCAAGAAATAACGAACAAAATAGTCCCAACCCACGCACAATGTTACTAAATTCAGCTCAGGTCAGGTGAATGCCGGCGACATATACTCTGAATCCCCTACAAAATCAGTTTCACTGTGTGTACTCTTGTCTTGGGGTGATTTTATGATAATACTGTATTCCCCTATCGTCTGCTTATTGCCCAGAAATGGGTCCCAGAGCTTTAAGCTGGGTCCGAGGGAAAGAGGGGGGGCACCCGGGCGCATTCTTCAGCTCGGTTTATGTTCAAGGAGTCACACACACTCCCCCGCGTTCTCACCGCTGCAAAGCGGAGGGAGCACCTTCCTGCTTTTAGCCAGCCTGTTAGCTGAGGCAAGAAATTTTCCCATAGCGGCCTACCGAGATCCTCCCGTAACTATTTCTTCTGGAACTGTTCGGCCTAGCAGTGATCTGAGGACCAGATCATCGGACCCCGCGGACCGGCAAGGGAGGCCGTGGGGACGCCGCCTCCCAGCCTCAGACCTCGGGAGGAGCCGAGCCAGCTACAGAGGGAACTCTAAATCCGCCAGCTTTCTCTGCATCGAGAAGGTTTAATATTGTAACAGTTATTCATTTTTCCTGTGCCCTGCCGGCACTTTGTTTGTTAAATAAATAGTTCTTTTCACTTTCCTCCAAGAAATTTCTTTCGTATCGATGGGGGAGGGAGTGCTGAAACCTACCTTCTGTGGAGGAGACGTTCCTTCCAGAGCGTTTCCCCCTAAATCTGTCTCAAACCGAGACAACTCTGACCTCAAAAGTGCATGTAAGTACATACAACAATATTTTGTCGCGAGAACAAAATATTGACAAGACATTGCATTCCCTGTGAAGACTCAAGATCCCCTGGGCAAAATAAATAACCCATTATAAATAAATGGATGGCTACTCCCATTCTCCACATTACATCTTTACAATTAATCTCAATTTTTGTAAACTTATTACTACATAAAACATAGAAGAGGAAATTAACAACAGCTGACTACCCCTTATCCTGAAGTACAATAGCTGATTAGTAATGTTAAGTATTTGATGGAAGTTTCATGTGAAAACATCTACCTCTTGTGCCCAAAGTTGGAATTGCCACAGACAATTTTCATTAACCAATATCGACTAAAACTTAATATATCATTATTATTATTTCTCTTCAATGCTGATTCATACTAATAATATAGCTCTTCATAGTACAAGGATAATGTTGATCTTTGCACACTCCTTTTCTCTCTATGGACTTAAAAATCAGGGCTCAGTGAGGGACAGGGTCTCCCATGGAAGAAGGCCACACCAGGAAATCACCACGTAAAAACAGTTTCAAAAGCACCGATTTCCAATGCAACTAAGTTAAATTAGATGCCAAAGCCAAGTGTAGTTCAAAAATCTCAGAGTAACTTCAAGTGCAAAAAGTACCTGATGAATATGAATTTTTATTTTGCTGCTAGGAGACCTATAATTTTGACTTATTTAATGTGGGTAGAAATGAGTATATGGTATCAAAAAATGGTATCAAAATTTTTAGAGAATCAGATTTGGTGTCTTTAACCTTGTGTTGTGGAGATGATGGCAAGGTTTTCTATTTTATATTCCTCCAACCCTTCTTCTAAAACTTCATTTAACAGGTAATTTATTTCTGATTTACCATTTTCTGTTCCATGCAGCTTTCATACTTTTTTTCCCCATTAATACTTCAGAAGAGATTTTCTGTACTGCTTCCATGTCACTGTCTCAATTAAAAGAACATCCGAGAGGCCAGAGTGGGCCAGAACAAAAAATCTTAGTCTCCTGCCTACAAAGAGGAGAAATTTGAGATTTCTCCCAGACTAACTTTGTGTTTGCTATCAAGTTTCTGACATATGGGAAGTTGACTGCCCCTCAGAGAAACTATGAAGAAGAAAACAATGTACAAAAAGAAAAGAAGAGCAGTATTGATGTAAGTCCAAAGTAGTGGAGAACAGATGCACTTAGGTAGCCAAATGATTGAGTTCCTATCTAGCTTTAAACTTATACCTATTGTTATTTCAGGAAGCCTGAAAGTTCATCTCCACTTAGAAGTGTTGCTGGTTTACTCTGTTCTGGTGTTTGTAAATGCCTATCCCTTAAAATAAGAGTGCCCAAATTTAGACACACTGCAATTCATTTGCAATGAATGGTGTCACCTGCCTGCTCCTTTAATTACTAACTCTGCTTAAATTAGTTTTTGCTGAAAAATATGTAAGTCCTCAATTTTTTTGAAAAGCAAGTATATAAGTATCATAGAATCATTCAGGTTGGAAAAGACCTCCAAGATCATCAAATCCAACCTTTGACCAAACACCATCATGCCAAATGACCATAGTACTAAGCCACGTCCAGTCATTTCTTGAACATCTCCAGGGATGGTGATTTCACTCCTCCCCGGGCAGTCCATTCCAATGCTTAGCTACTCTCTCAGTGAAAAAATTCCTCCTAATGTCCAACCTGAACCTCCCCTAGTGCAGCTCGAAGCGATGTCCTTTCATCCTGTCTCTTGCTGCCTGGGAGAAGATACCACCCCCACCTGGCTACAGCCTCCTTTCAGGCAGTTGCAGAGAGAAACAAGGTCTCCCCTGAGCCTCCTTTTCTCCAGGATAAACGACGCGAGCTCCCTCAGCCACTCCTCATAGGACTTGTGCTCCAGACCCTTCAACACCTTCGTTGCCCTTCTGTGGACTTGTTCCAGGACTTCAATGCCTTTTCTATCATGAGGGGCCCAGAGCTGGACACAGGATTTAAGGTGTGGCCTCACCAGTGCCAAGTACAGGGGGACAATCCCTGCCCTGGTCCTGCTGGCCACACCATTGCTGATCCAGGCCAGGATGCCATTGGCATTCTTGGCCACCTGGGCACACTCTGGCTCATGTTCAGCTGCTGTCACCAGCACCCCCAGGTCCTTTTCCTGTGGGCAGCTTTGCAGCCACTCTGCCCCAGCCTGGGGAGCTGCCTGGGGTTGTTGTGACCCAGGGGCAGGACCCGGCACTGGGCCTTGTTGAACCTCACACCATTGGCCTTGGCCCATGGTCCAGCCTGCCCAGATCCCTCTGCAGAGCCTTCCTGCCCTCCAGCAGATCAGCACTCCCACCCAGCTTGGTGTCACCTGCAAACTGACTGAGGGTGCACTCGATCCCCTTGTCAATGTCATCAATGAAGGCATTAAACAGGACTGGCCCCAGTACCGATGACCAGCCATCAGCTCATGTAAGTCCACTCACCACCACTCTCTGGGCCTGGCCACAGCCAGTTTTTACTCAGAAGAGAGTAAAAAAAGAGTAAAAGAGCACCCATCCAAGCCACGGACTGTCAGCTTCTCCAGGAGAATGCTATAGGAGAGAGTATCAAAGCTTTACTGAAGTCCAGGTAGAATACATCCACAGTTTTTCCCTCATCTACTCAGTAGGCCACCTGCTCATAGGCCCCAAAACTGCCAGAATTTAAGAACCATTTAGACAATGCTCTCAGCCACTTGGTGGGACTTTCCCTCTGCAGGGACAGGAGTCAGCCCAAGAATGCTAAAAAAATGGCTTGGAAACTGCAAAAGGAAATCGCAATTTGGTCTTTGTCTCCCTGTTTTCAAGGAATCGGACATTGTACACTAAGCCACATTGAAGAAATGCTTTTGTCAAAGCAGAAGGAAGGTGTTTGGCATCAAGGGTGAAGTCTCAAATGCTTTAACTTTCTTCAGTTCTTCCAATTCCACATCTAAGTGGACATGTGCATGGGTGAGGTTGTGTTCTCTGATGCTTAGCGTTATCTTCTGCTCTAGAAGCAAAGCCCAGTACACAAAGCTCTGCTGAGGAGAACCAGATGCACACCACCCCGGTCATTGTGTAGGCGTATTCCCTGCTATCCCAACTGGATTCCTCATCCCACTCCCATACTCCCACTATTTGGACTGACGTGCTAGGTTTGTCTATGCTACATGCTCAATTTTGCAGTTTCAAAGTAGTTCACGCTCCTTTTGAATGACCTGGTAGACTTGCTCCTTCTGTACAACACCAACCATTACTTTGACTTTGCTTATCCCATCCATTTCTTTTTCTAATAGAATAGTTATGACAAGCCTTGCTTGTTGTGAAGCAACTCAGACCACTAACAAGCAGAGTTTTTTCTTTGTAAAAACATTTTTCTCTACCCAGTAAAAGAGAATAATGGAAATGCAGCTGTCTTCTTTCACTAGCATTTCATGACTCAGTCACTGATGATAAAAAGAAGGAAAAAATGCAGACATCAAAGGCATGGAAGCAGAATTTTCTGATGAGAATGGTGTCAGAAGGTTTGCATGACACACTGGCAAATCTTTAAATGCTTTATTAAAGTTTGAAAGGAAGTGTGGCTAGGACCTCTGCTACTCCTAGACGCTAGTTGCTTGTCTGATATTTGAATAATACACCTATCTCCTAAGATACTATTTCATTTCCAATGTATTTTTGTAGAAAAGCTTTCCTCATTTAAGTTCAGTTATGGAACAAACAGGTATAAAAGGCCAAATAGGATTTTGCCTCACCAGTGTCATCATCTTATTTCATATGTCTTTCATAGGAAAATGAATGACTGAAGTAGCTTGGAATTTAGAAACAAAACCCTGGATTGTAGTTCACTCCTTCAGAGAAAAAGGAATTTTTGTGTAAGTGATATTTGCTCTTTTGACTGAAGTGATTAGATGGAGATGGAACTGCTTTGTGGAGCACTGGATCTAATAACCCTGCAGCACCAAAGCATTATAAATGAAGGATTAGACAACCAGCAAGCTGGGACTTGGTGTCCCTGAGAGCAGAACAGATGAGTCATCTTAGCCGTACCATCTCCAGTACATAGTAAAAAATAGCCATGATAGCCCTATAAACATCTTAATATTTTTTAAAGACTCATCACAATGGTTTGGCAGGAGCAAACAAAATATTTTTTTACAGTTTCAAAAGCAGAAATATCAAACAAGACCTGGAGAGATAAATAAGACTGAAAACAAAGGATGTTTCTGGTTTTCTCTCAAATAAAACAGGAAGCCTCAGTGAAGTGTCAGCTTTTGTGATCAGAAAGGGATGTGTAGCCTGACTTGCATCATATGTGGCATTCTTCAAATACAGATAAAGTAGACTGATGTGTCCCTTAGAAGAGAAAGCAGAAGTAGAAAGGTAATATGACTTTAGTTCCCATTCTACCAGACTACAAATCTTTGGTAGAAGTTTAATCATTCCATTAGATAATGTATGTGCTAATTTCTTTCATGCTTCACACAGTTTCTTATTTTTCAGCTGCTGAGCTGTGTCATAAAAGGAATATCTACACATTTATCTAGCTGCAATAGAAATAGTGAACTGAAATACATAAGATAAGAACGATGAACCACCAAAGGTCTATCTAACTTTAAATACTTAAAATTATTACCAGAATCAGATCCTTATGGAAGAATATCAGAACAAGGAGACTATATAATGATACTTCTCTGTAATAAACTTGGTTCAGGAACTTTCTGAGCCAGCAGTGATAACTTTGTGTTCAATAACCTTTTTTTTCATGATTTTGTCTTCTTGTTCTTGGAACTCATTGAAACTTTTGCATCAACAATATCTCACGGCAACCATCAAAGTACATATTCAGTTGTGCTGCAGGAAAAACATCCCTTTATTTTGGACCTACAATCTACTGCCTTTATATGATGACTCCTAGCAGATGGGATAATGAGTCATGTTCTCTGTGCAGTTCATGACTTTATAGATACAGATTATAAACCAGAATGATCTCTATCAAGGGTCTATTTTCTAGGCCACAGAGTTCAAGTCCATCCAGGTTTTTTTCTCTCATATATAATTCGTTCTTTATCTTGATCTCTCTGTATCAAGTTGTGTTAAATACATCCTGAGATACACTGAACAGGACTGACTACAAATGTTGTTTATTAAATGAAGCCAATGTTATAAAAAAGGGTTGTGAATGCACATTGAAGATAGCTTTAACAGTCAGAGTTTATAAATGTGTATTATACTTCCTTTATTTTAGTCTTTAAAATAAAAAATGAAAGAAATCTACTTTTCTCACATACTTCTAAGCAAGTTCCTTTTTAGAAGTATGGAAAAATGTATTTACAGTGATCCAGTGAGAGTAAAAAGAATAAGTATCAGAGACACAGTTTGATATTGTCATCTAAAAATTTCATGTAAAACTATTTATTTTTTCTTAATTTGTGTATTAATAATTTAAACTTTTTTAACATTTCTATAAATACCATTCCATTTTAATAGTAAATACAATTAAAAGGAATATAATTCACAACTTAATAATAATTTATGATCAGAAAGTTTATTAAAATAATACATTTAAAAAGGAAATTTTTCATATAAATTACTATAAATTCTCTTTAATTTTAATTTCCTACATTTTTGAGAAACAGGACATCTTGTCTGAGCAATAACTCTTAATCATAGGAAAAAAACTTCAGATTTAGTTAACTAAGTATGTGAGTTAGCTTTCAAATCACAGTTGTAGGGTCCTGAGAAGCCCTTATCTCATTTCAAAACAAACCAGAGATACTGTTCAACAGAACACACATTTCCATGGCCTTGGGAGTGCCAGGTTAGGAATGGCTGCTATTCAGATGTGACTGAAAGGGACGTCTCTGGCAAAAAAAATGCTGGTTTCTTTGTGTTTTTTTCCCCTGTCTCAAATTATCTTCTTTGTATCCAGCGATATTTAAACTTTCTCATTCTTGGTCTGCCAGTAAAATAATTTATTGACCTTTCCACCCCTTTAATATACAAGTGCACTTGAGTGTAGCAATTGATTACAGACCTTATTCTAAGCCAGTTCATTATATTCTTTCCAGAAACTATTTATAAATTATCATACATTAAAAAAAAAATCTGTGAAGATAAGTAATGAAAGTGTTTCACTCTTAGGAAAATGTGGAGAGCAACCATTTTCTGGCATTAGGCCTTTAATTTCTCTCTCTGTTTCTCCTCCAGTAAGAGACTGTCCTATGTTTCTCACACAAATCCTATTACATTCTTGTTAAGAATTGTATCTTCTGTGATCACCACCTGAAAGAGCCACCACGGCTTTCTGAGACTTCATTCCTCCTTTTTGCTCATTCTGGTTTCTAAAACCAACTTTCTGCTTTTCTCTTATTTAATTCCATGTTCCACTTTATATTTTGTTTTTCAAATATATCAATATATCAATTAACCAGTAACAAAATTAGTATTAGGGATAATGTGAGCCTGCTACTGAATGGAACAGAGACACTAGTGACAGATGTTGCACAGAAGGCAGAACGACTGAACATATTCTTTGCTTCAGTCTTCTGCCAAGGCCACCCCTCAGGGATTCTAACCCAGAAGATCCAGGAGAAGGTCTGGAGAAAGAAAGACTTTCCTTTGGTTGAGAAGGATTGGGTAAGAGACCATTTAGTCAAACTTGACATCCACAAGTCCATGGACCCTGACCCATGATCCCATGGCCTGAGGGATCAAGGCCTTACCTTGACCCCTGGGAAAGTGATGGCGCACCTCATTCTGGAGACCATCTCTATCCACATGGGTGACAACATGATGAGGAATAGTCAGCATGGGTTCAATAAAGGTAAGTCATGTTTGACCAACCTGATTGCCTTCTACAATGAAACAACTACTTGGATGGATGAGGGGAAAGGAGTGGATATTGTCTACTTGATGTCAGCAGAGATTTCAACACTGTCTCTCACAACGTCCTTATAGACAAACTCAGAGATGTGGGCTGGATGAGTGGACAGTGGGGTGGATCGAGAACTGGCTGAACAACAGATCCCAGAGGGTCAAAATCAGTGGCACAGCTAGAGGCCTCTCACTGGTGGTGTCTCCCAAGGTTCAGTACTGGGCCCAGAACTGTTTAACTTGTTCATCCTTGACTTGTAAAAAGGAGAATGTGCCTCCTCAGCAAATCCACTGAGAACACAAAACTGGGAGGAACGGCCAACACCTCAGAGTGCTGTGCAGCCCTTCAGAAGGACCTGGGCAGGATGGAGAGATGGGCAGAGAAGAACCATCTGAAATTCAGTAAAGGCAAGTGCAGGGTCCTGCACCTGGGGACAAACAACCCCAGGCACCAGGACAGGCTGGGGCTGACCTGCTGGAGGGCAGCTCTGCAGAGAAAGATCTGGGGGTCCTGGTGAACAACAAGCTGTCCATGAGCCCGCAGTGTCCTGCTGGCCAAGATGGCCAATGGTATCCTTGGGGGCATTATGAAGACCATTGCCAGCAGGTCATGAAAGTCCTGGTGAGGATACAGCACTCCAGATGTTCTGGGCTCCTCAGGACAACAGAGACATGGAGCTCCTGGAGCGGGTCCAGCAGAGGCTACAAAGATGATGAGGGGACTGGAGCATCTCACTTATTAGGAACGGCAGAGGGAGCTGGTTTTGGTTAGCCTGGAGAAGACAAGCCTGAGAGGGGACCTGTCTGAAGGGAGGCTGTCAGGAGGATGGAGCCAGGCTCTTCTCAGAGGTGCCAAACAATAGAACGAGAAGCAACGGGCAGAAACCAGAACACAGAAGTTCCACCTGAACGTGAGGAAGAACTTCTTTACTGTGAGGGTGGCTGAGACCCGGAACAGATTGCCCAGAGAAGGCGTGGAGTCTGTTTCTCCAGAAAAGAGAATATTCAGAAACTATCTACACACATTCCTAAGTAGCATTGGTCTGGGGAACCCTGCTTGAGTAAGGAGGTTGGACTAGATGACCTAGAGTGGCCCTTTCCAACCTTAGCCATTTGATGATTCTTTTTGGTTCCATGATTCTTTTTGATTCTGTGATCTTCTTAAACAGGCACTTTTTTTGCTGAATACTCTTTTTTTTTTCTCCATGGGACGTGATACATGCTGCATGCTGTAGAAATAAGAAGGCGGTATTTTTGAAAGGTATTGTGCTCCAGCCACAGTGGAAAGGAGCATGCTATATTCATTCAATATCAGTAAAACCTATTCTGGTACCTAATGCATATTTGACTCCATGCCAAGGAAATAACAGTGTGCTTCCAGTGTGCTTGCAACACACTAGCCTTCTGTCTGCTTATTATAAAACTGTCTATTTTCTCTTTTTATTACTGCACATATTGTGATTGCTGTTTATCCAGCAGTAAACTGAATTACAATCTCAAGAACTGAAAAGAGGTTCTTCAGGATAGATCTAAGATGACTGGAAGATACAGAAACACCCTGAGAAAATCTTATAAACCTGCTGTTCTTTTTAGGAGTATTTATCCCTTTATTTCTGACAAACAATTCACTTGCAGTACCTTTAGAAATCAAACATGAACACAAATGTATACTACCTGCACTAGTGTAGTTTAAAGGCAGAACGTGAATGATGTGCAGGTACACAAGCAACACGAAGGTTGAAGTCCTTAGTAAGTGTGGCTTGACTTGCTTTAAGACCTCAGGATCCAGTAAGACACTTAAAGTACTCCAACTGTCAAGGAATGTATTTCAAGAGCAGCCTAACTCAGTGGAGCTTCTAGATAAGGGCAGCACAATAAAGATGAGATGTTATAATAAACATATAAATCATGTACATGTACCGCCTTCTTAAAGCCTTTAATCTAAACTAGCTGAAAAAGATCTTTAAATAAATGTGCATTACAAATTATAACTATCGAACTAAAACACTAATTAAGGCAGACATGTTAAAAGTATAAATTGTTTACGTAGGCACCAGGTTTTAAAAAGTTATTTCAGCTTCATTACTTAAACCAGTTAAATATTTTGTTGTAACTGAAGACTCTGTGCTTCTCTAGATTAAGAAAAGGAGAAGGTAAATTGGCAAATTCAAGCCTATAGTTGGTTCACTGTCGCGGCACTCCGACCGCCCACGGCTAGCTCCAGGTGGTCGGGCTGCCAGACCTCCTCCCCACAGGGGAGCTGCCAGGGGAGACTGTCTGCGTCGCGGGAGGGTTGGCGAGATCTCATGCAGGGCTCGCCTAACCCGCTGGTGGCAAGGGCGCAGGAGGAGGCAAAGAAGGCAGGAGGGGCTCTTCGCACGGTGTAACACAAAATACTTCTTAAGGGAGGTGCGCAAAGAACAAAAGAAGACACTGACATGGGGTTTTATACCCCGACACAATGGGAGGAGCAAATAATAAGGAACCAATAATACATAGCAAAGGGGAAGTACAAAGGCGGGGATTAATACAATAAACCAATGAGATAAGGGGTAGGTGGGGAGGATAACCGGGAGCCAATGGGGAACCGAGTAACTAAGAAGCCTCTAGAACATAACCATAAATGGGGGAAGAAGGGAGGAGAGGAAAGGGACCAATCAGTGGGAAGGTGTTTGCATAGAGGAGCAAGGCCTTATGGGTTGTCATCCTAATCTAAGGGTTTTGGCCTGCCCCAACGTCCCACTAATGGGGCACTTTAACGGTGTTCATCTTGCAAGTGCTCAAACAGCCGCAAATGGGGCTGACCCACCACAACAGTTCACTAATAGATCTCGGAGGAAACCTAGAATTGATATAAAAAAGGCAATCAAGACTGAATCTGTAACCGGTGACTTCTTCAGAAAGATAGTTATGACTAGCTGGAGTACTTCAGAGAATCCACCACCCCCTGAATTTCTTCTCCTACTTAAAATAAATCTGAGAAAAAGCCAAATTTTTTCATTTTTTAGAGGTATGTGTTTTTAAAAATTAGGATATAGTGCAATAAACATTTGAACAGAGTTTTCAACATTTTAAACCTATTATTTGAGGTCTATGAGCATTCACCTCATGGGAGTAACGGGAAACTGTTGGCAGTTGATTTAGGTTTCCTGTTTTGATTTGATGGTATGATATTTAAATATCTGGGAAGATTAAACAATGAAAAAATAACAAATAATATTTTCATTTACAGGGAAAGTTTTGAATGCTGGTTCACCTTGAATTTTACATGGATTTTAACTACCATCAAACACACCAGGTCTGATATCAGTATAAGAGTATAACAGCACTTATTCCATTGGAGATATTTGTATTTCTGTAATAGTTTTTAATATAATCCCAATCTTTTTAATTCCAAAACATTATCTAAAAGTAATATCTAATATTATGTTTCCAGTTCTACTAATACCTATTTTGCATGCTCATGCTTGAAGAAATTACAAAGAACTCTACAACTGAAGAATTGTTTTATTTTCCAAATATTTTTCTTTTGTGTTCTATGTTTTTGCTTTTTGCCTTCTACTTTTCTTATTTATCATTTAGCTAAAATCATCGTAACCATTTGAAGGAATATTAATTGACGAAGACAAACTATATATATTGTGTAGTTTTAGAGTTTACAGAAGTGCTGTATAATATAAGGAATAAAAGAGAATTTGGAGTTTCCTGATTTCAAGAGCTGATATGGGAGCTCCACTTCTGTGGATAACATGGTAGCTAGTCCTGCTAAGAAGGAATATATAACTTGTACTTTTAAAAAAGCACTCATTTGCTTTCATTACAGTCCCAAATCTTGATTCACTTGGAGAGAAGCAGATTAAAGTGTTTTTCATGCTCAGGAATACTGGAAGCTGAGTTCATGCCTCAGATTGAAAAAACATTATTCCAGGTTGGGGAATGAGTTCTTGGTACCTAATTTTAAAGTAACTTATCATACATCAGATTTCTAAATAATTACTGAATGAAAAATCATATTACAAGACCTTTGTATTGTATCATTACTTAGCCTTTATCAATGATATTTACAAGTCAAAATTCTTACACATTTGTGTAGAATCTGCAATACCAGCACATTTTGCATATATGAAAGTCTATCAGCAACGTATACAATATGAGCAAAGCTTTTAGTAGCTTGACATTTCTCTAATACAGAGCTTGAATTCTATTAAAAATTAATTTCCTTACCAATGCATCTCCTGTCTTTTTCGTGACAAATAACATACTAATAATCTGAGCCACAAGAGGGCACCCAATAAACATTTGGCAGCCCAGCGGCCATAGAAAAGTATATAACTTCGTAAAAAACACTGCAAAGTATCCTCTGTAAATGTTTCAGAAAGCCTAGAAAAGTTAATGTTTGTTGGAATTAAAAAATTACAGCTTGTTGAGCAATGCAAATCTTTCTCCCCTCAAATGCATATGTATACACCATTATGCACGAGTTTTGATGAAAGTGTGTATTTGTCCATACAAATATGTCTTCCCTTCCATTGAAGAAGGGAAGTTATTTCTCAGTGCAATTAACTTTTAAAAGCCGTGTCCATACACCACTTATTGTATAGTTGTTAAAATCTATGAATGGAAAGTAAGAAACCATGTAATTTACCAGACACTAGATAAGTAGAGTTGTGAAGACGCTCTGAATAATGGAGGTGAAACAGTTTCAGAAAGGAACGCAAGTGGAAAACTGAGAAGCAAAAGTCCTTTATGTTCTCTCTTAAGCCTTGTTTGTTAATTTTCTTACGCTGCACAAAACCTTGACATATAGAATGATATAACCAATGAATGTAAGTGGAGAATTTAGATTTGGAGTATTTTGTGTTTCATGATTCTGTAATTTTGACGTAATTGCATACAGGTATAAATTCAATGTGCATGTACCTTATCACTGCATGGAGATTTTGAAGATATAATTTAGACAGGAAAAGGCTCTTCATTGAGCAGTTGTGGCATATTTCAGGCTAAAACTAGATCAAGAACTGATAGCAGAAGCTCATAGCTAACCGTCATGATAGGAATTTTCAATTATATTTAAACCTTCAGATAATATTTCTTTTCTCATTTGCAAGACCCTTTCAAGCTCCTCATCACTGTTACTATTTCCTTCTCTTCTCATATCACAGTCCCATGATCATCCACTTCAATAGCCATTTGTCTTATTTTTGCCATTTGTACTTCAATGAATTACTCTGACATATTCTACAAGTCTGTTGTTTTCTTTTTCCATTTATTCTAAGATTACTTAAGCAACACGTAGTGAATACTACATAGTAAATATACATAGTAAAAAAAGAATTAGTTTCTTGTACTTAAGGAGTTTCTTAGTGTTAATACATACTTATTTTATAGATTTATAAAAATAAGCAAGCAGTTTTAACCTCTTGCCTCAGAGAACAAACAGAGAGTCTTAAAAAAACCTAGAATAATTCTACCTTACAAACTACGGACTTGGCCTCGTATAGGTTACCCCTTCCTACACTACATGTGCCTGGTACAAAAATAAAAGACATAGCTAGTGACCTCTGCATGTAAACATAACCATATTTGGAATCAAAGTTCAAGTGCTGTCTTTGTTACAATTTGAAATAAATAGGCATGGTCTGAAAAACAGAGACAAGTTCTAAGGACTGCTGACAGGAATTCTCAAGTCGTTCTTGGAGAGAAGTGAGTGTCCATTTTTATCTGGTTCAGACTCAATTCTTCAGAAGCCTAGTCTGGTTTTATGATCCTTTAAAAATCAGGATATAGAATCCTCTCTGACTCTGTATGATTTAGAGGTGTCTGCCTCAAATCAAATCACTGGAGAAGTATCAACAGCTCCTGTGACAGCTTATGATAGTAAGAAAGGGATATTTCTCTCTGCAGGGAAAGAAAACTATGACGACTGTTACTGTAAACAATGCAAAGGCAGAATAAAAGTGGAAGTCTAAAAAGCCAATAGTTAAAATAGAGATGGTCAAGAATATTCACAGTGGGACTTTTACACCCTAAATCATGACTTCCAAAAGACAGTGGTACACAGGAAAAAGCTGTGAGAGATCATAAAAAAAATTAAAATGCTGGCATCTGTAGAAGGCAGCTGTTGACGACAACTACCTTTACAGCAGCCTCATACACTTAATAAATCCTTTACTGGTAAATGCTTTTGCAAAAAGTTTATTTGCTTGGTATTGTGTCAGTTTCAATCAGAAACATACAAGTTGCTGAAAAGCAAGCAAGTCAAAAGGCTGCTTCAGAAAAATATGACAATCTATTCTTTTCCCTTTTTCTCTTTTTTTTTTTTTTTTTCCTTCTTTGCAAGATAAAAAGTATTGATTGTGAACAGGTAACCTTTTGGAAATGAGTTCAGTTCTAAGGAGGAAAAGGTTGCACTCCACTAGCATATGTCAGGAGACGGACTGAAGAGTGTTTTAATGAACACAGATTATTCCTGAGAAACAAGATTGTAAAAAAGGAATTAGGAGAAACTTCCCTCAGAAGACTTCTAACTATCCTTTTATATTTCTGGCCTCTCATATGTAAACAACTGCTTCTAGTCTAGGTTACCCTACTGCTGTCGTGAGCGTGGAGTACCGGCATTGGTAACACGGTCACTAGAAGCAACAAACAAGCGGACACTCCACCCCACGCTTTGCACTTT